>LKTO01000161.1:0-93121 GCA_001399465.1 Hymenoscyphus scutula | reverse complement strand
ATCAGATTCAGATTCAGATTAATTAATATAATATGTTGTGATTATTTAATTTTACCCTTTAGGTGGCAGGGTAGGGGAAAGTGCGTCGCTCGGTGATATGCGTCGCTCGGTGGTAAACCACGTTATATATATAGTTTACGCTCGTTATACTAACTAGAGGTCTAGGCGCTCGAGTACTTAAGGACTCCTGCTTACTCTTCTTAGAAAGCAAGCTTTACACTTAAATAAATACTTTAATACCTTCTTCTCTATCTACTACAGCGTAACTATGTCCCTGATTACTTTATAGCTTGAAAGTTATAAGCCTAGTCTAGTACTATAACTACAATTATACTTCTCTATATAAATTAATATATAATAAGTATATTGCGATTATAACTATTACGTCGTTATAGTGTAATCTATACCTTCTTTACTATCTACTAGGATAGCGAGCTCTAGCTTTAATAACAATATACGCGAAATCTCTCTTAGAGCTTAAAAGGACTAGCTAGACTAGTTCTTAATGCTATAGATTAACGCTGTTTAGGAGGGAGTATAGAAATACTTTAACCTGTTAGCTCTAAATATACCTAATATATTAACTAAGCTTAAGCTAGTCTTAGTTAATACTCTCATTTAAGAGTATACTTAAAGGAGATTCAAGGCTAAGGTTACTATAGCATTATACGCTCTAGAAGTATATAATGCTCTCCTAGAAAGTAAGTAGGAAGAACTATAAATTCTAACTCTACCTACTCTCTAAGGGTTCCTAGAGTCTACTTTCGAGGATATAAGAAAAGAGTTCCCTTATGAGATTCTCAAGCCAGTTTCCAGTGACTTGGAACCCCCCGGAGACTGCGGATTGACTCGACAGTTTTTTACGCTCCATCAGACGTTCCTGAGATAATAACGAAGATCGAATCCATTATAAGCTAAGTCACGTTCAACCTACCTATATCTCGAAGTAGTGTTACACTTGCATCGGCCGACTTATCGAATTACTATAGTATAAACATCTGTGTAGCAAGCTAACACGACGGAGCTCGGCGAATACTGCTTGTGATTTTCGAACCAGAAGCTGGGAAACATTACATTGAAAGTGAAGTGGGGCCACCAGGGCAAACTCCCTTTACCTTCCGCTGTTCGAAAGAAGAAACTGAGTTCGGGATTCAGGGCGGCTGGCGTTGCTCATAAGCACCCGAGGGGGGCAACAGCAATGGAAATACTAGTGGGTGGAAAGTTGAAAGTTTGTAGTATGAGTTAGTAGTTTACGGGTAGTAGATGCCAACGTTTTATCCGTGTGAAGGGGTGGGCACCCACAGGTTTACCCTGTACGCATTTGCTGAGCAGGCTGTTGAAATCATAATTGTTGAGGGTTACGCTTTCTTGTTTTGGGTTATAAGAGTGCTACTATGTCTAGTAATATACGGTAGCATTTAGCTCTGATTCTCTGAGCGTTTTAAGGTAAGGAATTAAGCGATACCAGTGGCTACACTTCTACCTCTTATATGACATTACATTGTAGAGTAACTCACGTATAGAGGGAAGTAAAATACCACTATCTTAGAGAACTCTTCAAGTCCCTCAAAGAAGTAGACAGATAGATAACAACAGAAGAAAAACTTTCTGACGAATAAGCGAGTTTCTCCTATTCCAATTCCCAAAAAACAAAACCCCTCGCTTTCGGAGTTTAAACTTAATAAAGAGGTTGCTCGAAAAGAAAGTTTGCTAGCACATGGAGAGCTTCTTAGGAATCAGTTCTTTCGACTCTTAAAAATACTAAGAGTTTGCACTTATTCGCATTGAAAGTTTGTAAATTAGCGCGTTCCGCGGACAAGGGCGAAATGTGGAAATACCTAATTACCTCACGGATCTAGATGTCTTACTACTAGCTCCTTATTTAGATATATCCCTCGCAGTTCTACAACCTCTTAAATTGTTAGGCCAGATTTATATACCCGAGTCGACTCTCTGTCAATCAGTTTCCGAGAGATTGTGCGACCCAGTCTTGGGTAATGAAAATAAAAGGTTGAAGACAGTTTGAAAGAATGGGATAATACCCATTCCCGATTCTTATGTGCTTTTATAAGTATTCAAGAACAACGGTAATAGCATTTTTAACGAGAAAAAAATATGGTGTAGATGAATGCCTGATTGTCTGACACAATTTAAACAATATATTATAAGCATATTGACATGCAAGGAAAAGATTTTATTTACAAGCTGCTAGCTAGTTATCACAGGAACGTTGTTCAACTTTTAACTGAAGAAGGGGTGTTTTAAAGCCTAGAAGATGTTAGCAAGAACTTTAGACCAAAATAAAAAGAGAAGTAATGTACCTCGGAAGCCGATATCCGCCTGCCGCTCTCATAGCAAACCAACCTCTTCACCAAGTCCTTTCCATTCTCATCCACGCCCCGTAAAAGCTCCTCCCACCCCCTCCCCGCAAACTCCTGATACCACTCAAAAGGCGGTGTCGAGAACTTCTCAGCTTCCGGCCAACTCTCCCTCGTCGGCGTCCCGATCGTCTTGAAAATACTCAAAATCAACCCTAATTGATTCCCATCCTCCTCAGTACTTGGAGACACGAAAAGAGTCTCGGGCGGGGTGCGTAGACATTCGACCAACATGGCACCAGCAGCCCACATATCGAGACTCGTATCATACGAGCGATTTCCAAATAATGTTTCTGGTGCTCGATAACAGGTTGTACCTACTTCAAGAACTTTGTGGTTGGCGGGTTCATCGATGAGAGAAAGGGTTGGATGCCAGGATGTCCCGAAGTCGGAGAGATACGCGGGACCGGTTGGGGAAGCGAGGAGGGTATTTGAGGGCTTGATGTCGCGGTGGATTATTCCTTCGCTATGGAGATATTCCAGAGCAGAGAATAGATCATGAAAACTCGATTTTGTGAGAGAAGGCGGGACTGAGCCTGAACCGATCACTTTAGCCAGTGTCAAAGGCATGAAGGGGAATACGAGGACGAGTCTTCCCTCGCCATCTTTGAAAGTCGAGATGAGTTGAATGATTGATTTGTGAGATATCTGGGAAAGGATCTTGACTTCTCGGAGGGAGTTGTGGGGTTCTACGTTTCGCGTTTCGGTGATGACTTTGAGGGCTACTGTTGTGGTTCTGTAGACTTCGGAGACAAGACCACTTGCTATGTGATGGCAACCGGTGTATTGGCCAATTGAGATACCATTGCTGGTGGGTGTGTTGTTGGCTGTTTGGGGGTCGTTCTCTAGACTCCCCTCTATAATAGTTTTACAGGCAGCTTCGTATGCTTCCTACTTGAAAGTTAGATATAAAGCTCGAACTGATATAACCGGTCTTTATCACGTGATCCTATATTTTCTCTCCTTGGAAGTCTGAAGGAAGAAAGATCAACCTACTCTTGATTCCGAGGTGTTGTAGGCATCACTCTCCGCCGCAAAGGCTACCTTGTGTGAGTTTCCTGTAGATCCCAACCCTTTGGCTTCAATACTCTTGGTCCTAAGAGTTAAAAAACGGTTAGACAACAGGTTATGTGAGCAGTGTGTCATCCAAATACGCACAGCTTCTCAATCCGGTCATAACGCTCAGCAGCTTTCAATTGCAACCTCCAATTGGATTCCGATGCAGTATTCATCTTGGTAACATTCCGAGAAAGCCGTCGTTTAGGGGTATTTGGGTATTTTTTGGAGATGGTCCGATTTTATGCCGAAGCTGTATTTTCTCTCCAAAAATGGCTTGATTTTGAATTAAAGGTTGAGGGAACCTAAGCGAGGTGGATTTCCTCTTGTGTTAGCTAGCAGTCGTAGTCTTGAGCAGTTTAGAAACAAGCAATTGCTTTAGAATGCGTTGTCGTACTCGAGTACACTCGTCGTACCAGGTGAAGAGCCAAAGAGCCAGTTTGCAGGGATTATCGGCTTTATATCGGAGGAAGAGAGGCTCTAAGCAAGCTGGAACCCGACAGCGCTGGGGCTGGGCTGGGTGAACACTGGACACTGGCTGGACACTGGACACTGGACACTGCAGTCAGCAAGCAGCAAGCAGCAGCCAGTAGCGGTAGCCTCGACCTGGAGAAACCCTGGAGACCAAAGCGATTGACGGTACCGTAGGTATTCCTATTCCGCACTCTTCCATCTCATCCTCTCCTCCACCTCCACCTCCACCTCCACCCAAGCATCGCATCTCTCGCAGCGCATCCCGACCTTTGTATTATATCCTCCGCTGAGTATGCGCATCCGCCCATAATCCATCCTGAGTGTCTGCGAGCACATCCCCAACAGCAATCATGGAGGCGTTGTCCCGGCAAGAGTATCCGGCCATGCTGGTGAGTGGTCGCGAGCTGCGAACTCGTCGCATTAGAGACCACCGAGTCACCCCAAGCACGATGGTGTGAGGACTAACGGCTTCGTAGGAGCGATTACCACCTTCAGCCGCCGTGTCGAAATTCAATGAGAGAGTAAAGAGGCTGGGGAAGACAAACAGTGAAATCGCAGATTGGTTACAGGTATAGCATCGCACACCCTGGGTATAGTTGCGACGGCCGGAAATTTACATTGTTTGTAGGAGCGACGGAAAGTCGAGGAAGCCTACGTCGCCGGACTCAAAAAACTGGTGCGACGGCCATTGCAGGAAGTGGGCAATGATCTTGGGTAAGGAAGAGCTCCAATTGGGACTGTGGAGGAAGCAGATGATACTGACCTGCGTTGCAGCGTCTTCGATATACCATGGAAGAAGATAATCATCTCCACCGAGGAGATCGCAAGCTCCCATTACACACTCGCGCAGCGAATAGAGAAGGATGTCGAACAGCCACTACGGACCTTTACCTCGACGAACCGAGAGATGCAGCAGATGTCGACCGTGCAAGGAAATCTAGGGGCTATGGCGAAGGAGTTGGACGACGCTCAAGAGCGATCCGACAAATTGATGAGAAAAGCAGGAAAGGCAAGCGCAGCCAAGGTGGACCAGGCGACTATGAAACTACAAATAGCAGAGCAACAATGGAATTCTCAAGCTCCTTTTATTTTCGAGACGCTCCAGGCCCTGGACGAGAGACGGTTAAACCACCTACGCGATGTCCTAACCCAATACGAGACTCATCAAGCCGATCAGATTGAGCGCAACCGAATTGCGGTGGAACAGACTTTGAGTACATTGCTGGAAGTTGATACGGCCCAGGAAATCAAGAATTGGTCGCAAGCAGGCATTGCCGGGAAACCCATCACAGAAAGGAGAGCAAGGCAATTATCTACAGCCGATGCTGCCGCTGCTGCTGCTATGCCACCACCACCCCCGACTCCCAGGTCTACCCATACAAGCCATGGAGATAATCAAAGTCAACATTCTACCAGACCAGAAAAGGGTACGCATATCTCTCTTTTTTCTCCCTCAACATTATCCATTTTCAATCCCATTTTATTCAATGTTCAATAACTAAGACAATTATGTAGAAAATCTAAAGAGTCGTTTTGGTACAATGATTGGCCGAAGACGTCAAAGTATACACGGAGGGTTGCCATCCTTCGGACGAGCACCTTCGCCGTCTAAAGGAGGATTTGTGCCCTTTGGTCGAGGAAGCTCCGGAAGCAGAGATGGACGACCAACCCCATCTCCACGCGCTTCATCTAATAATTTGCAAGAATCACATGACAATCGGTTGTCATCTCTCGCAGAATCTCCTCCAAATATGAGCCCTACTACTGCAACTAATGGCACTAATGGTGTTACCCCTGAAACTTCCCATCTCTCAGACTCGCTACCGGTTAGGCCGAAAACCAGTGGAGCTAATGGTACCTCAATGGGATCGTTATCTAGCTTTTCTGAACTTCGTGCCACAGCAACAGGTCCCTCTCAAGGACAAGACGCAAAGACGGATGCAGAAGGATTTTCAGTTCCACCACCTCAGTTAGACCCCATCTCACAAGCGCAGCAAGAAGCAGCACAGGAGATTGAGCAACCTCAATTTAAGCTGGACATCCGAAACGAGCCCATCCCCGAGCAGGATGCGGACGCACAAGCAGCATTGTCAAATGTTGCCAACACGCTCAGATCCTCACAACTGGTAACTCCAAACCGCAAGGCAGGAACTGTGAGGGGACGACGAGATGTGAGAAATACCATATTCGTGCCGTCGAACAGCACCATGCCAAGTAACCCAGAACAAACGCAGCCTATGCCTTCGTCACCCAGCTTCCTTGGTGGTAGAAATGCTGCTTTGGCTGCGTTATCTTCAAGTGAACACCGAACTGCACCCAGTGTTTCCGATACCACATCTATTCGTTCAGGCCATTCGCTGACGAACCATGCCCCTGTCAAACATGCAGAAATGCACAAAGTCGGTTTGAATGCTTCGCTAATTGAACACATGAGCGCCTCATTTGAGAATGGAGGTATCAAGACGTCACGGATTGCTGGTGAAATTGCATTCACTTACATCAAGAGCACTGATGACGATGCTCCTTTGACTCCAGGTTGGTCCCATCCCCAATCAACTGATTCATTTACTAATATCAATACAGAAACAGAAGTCATAAGAGTAAACAACTTTTCTAATCTTGAAGCCATCGGTCCAAATCGTACATTTGTGCACCCTGTATCTGCCGAGAAACCTGATGAATTCCATATCGATCTCGCCCCGGTAACCTCAAAATCTTCTGTTGGGTTCAGTTATCGAGTCCACACAGATGACTCAAAGATTGCGGGTCACGGCCCTCTAAGCATCAAGCCAGCATGGAAGCAATTGAAGGATAAGCTCCAACTTCTCGTCGAATACGGCGCCAACCCCGAACTAGGGACCACACCCATTTTATTTAAAAATCTCATGATTGTTGCTACTTACGAGGGGGCAAAGGCAACGGGTTGCCAAACGAAACCAACGGGTATTCATCTAAGAGAGAAGATGTACGTTTACTGGCGACTTGGTGATGTTACGCTCGATCACACACCGCACAAGGTTATCTGTCGACTCACTGGTGCTGAGGGTGCCGTGCCGGCACCCGGTCACATCGAAGCCCGATGGGAAATTTCCGGACCAGCATCTCTTGGTCTTCCTCTCGGTAGTGGGATCTCGCTCTCCAGGTTTGAGGTTTCAAAGGGAAAGGAGAGGGAGGAGGTTACGAGTGATGATCCTTTTGCTGATGAGTCGTTGGCTACCCCAGGGCTCCCCCCGCCTTCGCCGGCTGGCGTTTGGACGGAGATTGAGGCTAGTAAGAAGTTTGTTAGTGAGAAATATGTTGCGAATGAGGCTAGCAGCAGCAGTCTTGCGGTCCCGATTTAGGATTATGGGAGGAGGAATGTGTGGATAGCTTTGCGGGTTTTTAGTAGAGGGTGGGTGGAGGGGGAGAAGTGTAGTGATTATTAGCTAATTTATAGCAAGTGTAAGGCGATATCTTGCTGTACTGTACAAGCTGCAACTATTTTTTTTCTTCGCCTCTTTAAGTGAGGATTGGATTGGATGCTTAAGCAGTGACTCTCCCTCTGTTGTCATGGTGTAAGTAAGTGGTCGCGATGTCTCCAACGCAGTGGGCAGCATACTCAGCCACCCATCCTTTTTTGCCCTACGTTTCTCTTATTTTCTCTGACGGATTACAAGGCTCCGTGGATCTGGGAATTGATCCCGATATTCGAGTTCAGCCTGATCAGCATGCCGGGTTTTGATCACATGTATTGCGAGGTCCACTTGGTATTCAATCTGCCAAAACTCCCCCGCCGGTGGTTTCGGTCCGTGAAGCTGGTTAGCTAGATTGCTTTTCATATAATTTTCTCATTCCCCAGAATTCGAAAGGGAATTTCCCACCCCGTTTCTTGAATTTATCTTTTTGCGCGATGTTTGGGATTGTCTCTACATTTGTTACGTTGGGTTTGGTGAGTGTTGTGACTTTGGTTGGTGCTCAACAGCCTGGGTATGCGCAGTGTAAGTTCACTTTTTTTTAATGAAAATTGGCATGGTATCAGGGTATTAATTTGTTTTAGGTGGTGGGAAGACCTGGACTGGTGCAACAACCTGTGTTTCTGGGTTTGCTTGTGTAGCTAGCGGGTATGTTATATTCCTTGCCCTCCTTTCTCATCGACTCGACCCACTAACATGTTTTCAGAGAATGTAAATACTCCCCCTCCTCACCAAACCGCTTAAACGAAAACCGAGAACTAACAAACTCCTCATCCAGATTATTCCCAATGCATTCCCGGCTCCAACCCAGCCCCGATTCCCGACCCTCAACCAACAATCCCAAGCACACCAACAACCACAATCACAGGCGGTGGTCTCGCAACCGGCGGACCAGGAAAGACGTTACAAACCGGCTATTACTGGATCCGCGCCGTCGCATCCCCAAATTTCCACAAGTATCTACAGACGAAACCGCAATACGTACCAGGGACGGCGATTTTAGACTCCTACACCACCGCGGGACAATTCCAGGTTGTGGATGGACAGTTGGTGCAACTTGTTACTGGGGGACTTTTATACGCCAATGTGGAGAATTTTACGGATGGGGCGGTGAAGTTGGGGGTTAGTTTTAAGAGTGAGAAGAATGGGTTTGGTACTTTTAATTGGAGTGGTGATGCGTTGCAGGTTTGTGTTTTTTTAATCCACCCCCCCCCCTCTCCTTCTTTTCCCTGTTTTCATAAGGCATATCAAGAGGCTAGAGACCCTTTCTTGATGTAGTACTGATTTGGATGAATAATTAGTGGAGTACCCCCGAGGTTAAGAGGCAGAATTTAAGCGCGTGGTTGGTTTGTGGGAGTCAGAGTCTTTGGGTTAATTTGGGGGCTTATGGGTATATGACGCCGGCTGGGTGTGCGGATCAGACGGTAAGTTTTTTTTCTCTTCCTTGTTGTTTATTTAGGTTCCCCTTTGTGGGTGTGGGAGTTAAGAAGGAGGATGAAAATATTGTAAAATTTACGGGAGTGGGGTTAGAGAGGCTCAGAAGACTGTTTGAGAAATGTGTCTTTTAGAAGAGATGTTCTAGTAGTTAGACTTATGCTAACCAATTTTTAGATCCACTACTACAACGACAAAACCGCGAACGGATAAAACAAATTATAAATGGCAGTTTAGGGACCCTTATTTAGGGCTGGGGGTATATGGAACGGAGAACAGCCAAAAGGACTGAGCTTCATAAAATTTCAATCGCATATTACCTCTCAAGAACTACGCTCTCTCTGATTTCTCTTTCTTACTAGAGTCTCTGTAGGTAAACCAGAGTTGGTAACGATTATAGGGGCTTCTCCCGTTGGATTAAAAACTACACTCCTGTCTTCTCCCCAACTCTCCGTTTAATTTCTATTTCTGGAATAATTTCAACTATGTTTTTCAGTGTAGTGACTCTTTCCATCTACTCCGCTCCTAGCTAGGTGGGACTTTAATAGCTTGCGTACTTTATATTATAAGAAAAAAATGTAAAAGGAGGGGAAAGAGAGGAGGAAAGCTTTCGAAGTCTCGTGAACGCTATACTACTTTAGGCATGCTGTGTAACGTTTCTCCTTAAGCGACACGCAATCCCCCTACGGAGTCTCACACTTTCTCGCTAACAACTCACTCTCCTCTTCATTTTACAACGTTACCTAAGTAAGAAGACAAAGCTGCCTTAACGCGACCCCCGAGAGCGTGAAAAGTAGAAGCGGAAGTGGAAGTGGTAGTAAGTTAGAAAGCTTAGAACCCGAAAGTGATGAATGCAAAGCCCTCCAGTCTAGGTTGGTGATATATTTGAGATTGTAAACTTTTAATCATTAGACTTTTCGGCTGTTCTTCTTCCGTAGGGGTTATTGGCCAGCACGACACATGTAGAGAGGACCGAATGATAGGGGGTTCTCTGGATCAACTGGCCAATTGTCAAATTGCGTATGGCAATTAAATTTCTATTCCATTGTTCCCGGAATCTTCTTCGCGAAACTGGACCTCTGAATCAACTTCTTACTCCACGTGTGCTCCTATTCCGTCATCGGAACAGCATCGATCCTACCAGTAATCCTCTCTGCAAAGTCAATGTGACCACGGTCCTTCCACAGGGCCTGCCGGATTCCACTCGAAGACCGGCTAGCAACTGCTCATTTACAGTCACACCTTAGACATGAACCACCCTGATTTAGGGTCTGTTTGTGGATTCGGGAATCGGCGGTATTTTTCTAATACGCGTATTTTCTTCATCCTGGTACGGATCCCACGCCCCGTGCCCCTTCCCCGTGCCCCTTAAGCATGCTCTCAGCTTTCAAAATGCCACGTCCTTAGCTGCAAAAAATGGATTAACAGCGAATATGACGTTGCCAACAGTTACTCCTGGGGGATTGCTGGCCATCAATGGGCCGGGATTTGTATCGTGATCGGGACAACGACATTCGTCAAAATTGTCCTGAGAACACTAGCGCATCCGTTATATTTCAATGCTTTCCCAGCATAATCCTCAATAATATTATTTGAAAAAATGCAGAGACATCCAATAGAGAGTACACTGAGTATTGAATAGATGGTAAAATCGCTAAGCGAGTCGGCCCCCCTTATATTGAGAAAATTCACCGTCGAGATCTAATTTATATAAGAACTTAGTTTTAGCAACCAAAAAGGTAGGTTCAGTGTGCTAAGAAATCTCGGGGAATGATTGAAAGAGAAGTGAACCTTGTTAGAGAGTTGACTGATTATTTCTACACACTATGATTGAACAACTTGTTCTTGTACTGTACTACTTGGGCACTTTATACTTCTAATCACAAAACATACTTTTCTATTATTCCAAGAACTTCAAATATCTCACGGGAAGAAGGAACCAACCTGGACCCATTTTTAATGCTATTTGTAGTGCATGATGAGCTAAGCGAACCCATCGCATGAGAGCTTTCCACGTGAATTTAATCCCCACTTCAACTGGTTCTGACAGCTCGCCCGCTTGTTATCACGTACTTCCTTCACGCATATGTGCCCTTACGCTTTTCGATACTGCATGCGAAAACAAGCCTTCCAATATTGTTTATTAGGTCTCACCATGTGCTATCTTCCTATACGAAGCTTATTTGTAGGCTGCCTTGCGACAGAATCATTTCATTCTTCCTGTTCTACACGTCGGCCGACAATTTTCACCTCGGCTTACTTCACGTCAAGACTCTGTCATTACAGCCTTTTAGTATTGTCACATTCAATTGCATGCTCTAAGCAAAGTGCCAAGGCCCACTTTTTATCAGCTGCTGAAATCCCCACCCGTCATCCTCATACTAAGCTATACGCTACTCTCCCCAGTCACTATTTTCTCAAAGTGCGACCAGTTTTTTCTTCTTCAAGGAGATATGTATTCCAGAGCTGAAAGTTGCGCCTTGTGTTTCCGATTACATTGAGACAAATTCTCCATGTCAGAATTTCGAAAGCATTGCTTGCTGCATCAAACCATCGTTCCATTAACTTCCATGCTGCACAGAACTTGCGCTTGTGGCGGCTAAAGGATTTAATCAGTGACTTAAAAACTGCGGATGACTACCTAGTTACCTAGATCGAAGTATTCCTGGTAGACGGATTTCAGCCTTGTGGAGACAACTTTCACGCTAAGCCTGGTTCTGACCAATTGAAATTACTGTATCGTGGATACCCAGCTACATTAGCCTACCTAGCTCGGGGCCAAGAATAAAATTAAAGTTTTGTTTTTTCATCCAATGTCAATGGGTGACAGAGGTCTGAATTGGGGACCGAAAAACGTGGCGGAGAGATGATTATGGTCAGGTCCATCGTGGAAGTGTCACGGCTTTTTGGGAACGTCTATTCTGATCCTTTTCCTACCATCTCACTGCCTCACTCTCCAAATGACTATCTTGCAAGCCCCCTTTGATATTAGGAGGAGACTGACCAGTCTGTATAAGAAGATCGAGATGTCTCAATTATAATTCTCTTTTATTCATATCATCACCAATCTAATTTCCTAATCAACCCTTAACCATTTCCTTGGTCCTATTTTTCCGTTTCATCATTACCTTAATACATTTCCATTGATATCATCGGAAGAAAAATGCTTTCTCAAGCTATCATTGCTGTTTTATTAGCTTCCTCTGCACTCGCTGCACCAGTCGCCACGTCTTCGGATGTCAACCCTACACATATTGGTGCTATCATTGCTTCGGTCATGTCTGGCTCTATTTCCACTCCAACTACACTCGCATCTCCCCAGAACGCGACTTCCAAGACGACATGTACTAGTGTAACTCCAACTAGTATTGCAAAGCCATCATACTATGCTCCTCCCACCGCTACACCTCTTGGTGCTTTGGCACCAGCAACTTGCACAGACGATGGCCCTAAAGCAAATCCTACTCTTTTCCGAGAACTCATCCTCGCACCCAACGCCGTCTCCCGCCTTAAGCTTCTGTCAGACGACGACTTTATTTTCGATTTTGGCAATCCGTGCCGCAAAGAAGGCGTTGCTAAAGGTCTCGGTGGAAAGATTGTTCGTGCGGACCATGCCACCTTCCCTGTTCTCACTTCCCAGAAAGGTTCTCTCGCAATCGGGTTCCTTGGTCCTTGTGGCTTCAACACCCCTCATGTCCATCCAAGAGCTGCTGAACTCAACCTCGTTATTGAAGGTTCTCTTTTCGCCAATGTGGTAGCAGAGAATGGCGCGCGTACTATGAGCCATACTCTGAAGAAATATGAGATGACTGTCTTTCCTCAGGGATCTGTACATACCGAGTTTAATCCCGAATGTACTCCTAGTACTTTCGTGGCGAGCTTTCCCGATGAGGACCCAGGAGTTGGTCAGATTGCTCAAGAATTTCTTTCACTTGAACAGGAGATTGTTGAAGGCAGCATTGGGGGAGAAGTGGCAATTAATGGGATGGATATTGAGCACTTTAGACATTTGATTCCTGACAATGTTGCAAAGGGGGTTGAAAGCTGCTTGGCTAGATGTGGGATCGCTAAGCGTTGAGAGTAATTTTCGAATTTGTGTTTGTTAGCATTGCATGGAGTCTAGCGTTAGATTTGAGTTCCGATAATTTGGAAATAGAAATTTGTCCCTGTCTCCAGTTCTTATGCCCCAGTGACATTAGGAATTCCAGAGAAGAGAATTCGTGCTGCAAACAGAAGTCCAACGTGTATTGTACTATGTCTATGTGGGGTATGGACTAGAAAATATCGCGAGGATCATTTATAACTACTGGTGACAACATAAACAACTGTCAAGAAATCGCGAAGTAGCTTTGGATACTCCTACATACCAGAGATAACTTTCACATATGATAAAAGAAAAATCCGGCCTCCTCCGCCTGACTCGAGTACACTCCACTCAATTGGAAGACTTACTGACTCGGTAAATCCCCATGGTGCAGCGGGTGACCAATCAAAAACATGTTTTCACACCCCAAGCCCCACAATCACAAATTTTCACCTTCAGATTCACAAACAAGAGGTCACTCGAACATCCAATCAACAATAACCAAGTCGGGCTGGCGCAATGGTGAGTAAATCCAAAATCAACTGTTCATTCGGAACGATAACTAACAATTTAACAGGTAGCGCGCAAGACTTCTAATCTTGAGGCTATGGGTTCGAGTCCCATGTTCGATGTCGGATCACTTCTGCTTGCAGATTATTTTTAGCACTTTTTAACCTTATTGGCGTCTGAAAGGTCAAAATTTATGACTTCTTTTAATTTGTTGTTACCAGCCCCCCCCCAACTCAATAACCACCAAACCAGAGCTACGTAGCAACCTATGGACATTTAGTTGTACAATTAATTAATGTCAAGTGTTCTAAACACATGATTTAAGACTACAAGATGTTCTAGAATTTTAGGATAACTTTCTAAACTCTCTAAGCAAGGTAGAACAAGGAGAAGATATAAGTCTAGAATACCCGCCTATATTTTACTTACTTCTATATATATTTTCCTCTTTTTAAGGGGGAAAGCTTTAACTAGTCGACGAAGATCCCTCAAAAGTAACTGATTGAACGAGCTATTAAACTTAGAAGCCGTAAATATACGTATTCAATTGTTAAATATCTTATATCTCTGATCCAATTTATAAGCCTAAGTTATAATATACCTTGAGTAATGGGCGTTATGCTCTAAGAGAGGAGAAAGAACCGGTTTTATTGTGGTTGTAAAATTATAGAGTAAAAGTGATAGGAATACTTTATATATCGAAAATATAGAAGAGACTTACTCAATTCACTATTCTTTTATAGTCTTCTCATATACTCATGAACGTCGTCGTTCAACTTTAAAATGGCAGTGCTGATTGTTGATGAACTTGTGGTTTTAAAAACTAGCCTTTTACGACGGTGTCAGGTCTTCAATCTAATAAATCGCCACAAATTTGTGTCAATGAGTCGCCGAAACCAACGGGTGGAGTTTTGTAAGTAGGGGTGAATAAGAGAAGGAAAAAGGGGTCGCTCGTGCTGTTCGCTTAAAACAAGTCGCTTATTGGCAACCTCGCTGAAAGTGGTAGTATTTAGTACCTGCCTACCTAGCCGTTAGTAGTTCAAGCTCATTGCCCTAGAAGATCGAGGAAACATGAAATAATCTCCCAGCTAGAACTTTCAACTTAAGCTGTCCTATGAAGTTAGAAAAACCAGCTTAGGCAGGCAGGCAGGCACGACCCTTTTTACTGCCTATTTTGTGTCTACCTCGAGGCAGCTCCGGCGGCGCACAAAATTTATGACAAGACTCAAACTTCACTACAGGCCATTTGTGGTTGATGAGATAGAGACATGGGGAATATAAGCCGGAAATCGACAAAAAATCGTACGAAGGAGTTGTTCAAGGCAATTCACACCTTACCGTCACCATGAATTCAGTTCGGAAACATAAGTTATACCAAAATCTTGATATATTTTCCTGCTCACCCGTCCCCTAAACAATTTCGTCATCCCCACTAAAAAGAAATCCTAGCATCCGCAGTTTCAAACCATCCAGCAACTCTCTTAAACAGCCATTTCAATTTCCTCCCTTTGTTCAAATTTTCGTAGCAGGGTGGCGATAATGGCGTTTTGTCCAAGAATTGATTTATGGTTTGCCTGAAAATATGTGAGCAAAATCGATACCCGAAGGATGTCAGACATATGAATGCTTGTAGTATTTTTAACTAACTAAATTGAGTGTTAGCTATTTCTCATATTTGGGGAGGGGGCGTTCGCTTACCATGCTTGCCATTGAACGCCGACAACGAAAGTCACTTTTCCATCAATGGAATCTTGGGTCAAGAGACCGGAGGATTTGGAGTTGGTGCTTGTCAATCGGATCTGGGAGTTGACGTTGAGTGGTAGCGCGGCACCGCATGGAGACCAGATGGTGGAGGTGAAAGGGATCTGGTCGGAGATAAGATAATCACCACTGGTAGGACCTTTGAAGGTGGTGGTGGTGGTAGCTTGAGTGGAGGCTTTCGAACATATTAATTAGTAATGTGCTATTTTGAGGTTCTTCGTAAAACATACATCCAGAGAAGTAATAGTTTGCGGACTGGACTCCAGAGACACCAGGCCCGAGGTCAACATAACCACGGAAATCTGTTCCAAGAACGCTGTATTGGAATCCGGATGGATATTGGAGGTTGATGTTCAATTGACAGTTGGTACGGGAAGACGTGACCGGGACTCCGGGACCAATTGATGCTATGAAACTGTCAAAGATGAGAGTGAAACTACAATAGAACGAAAAATTAGTACTTTGGCATACGAAGACCCAAGTGCCATTTATCACTAGTGGTGCAGTTGTAAGAGTTGAGGACCGAGGAATTTACAGACGTCAAACGGTCTGAGGAGATGAAAGATCCAACAGATCCTTGGGGACATCCAGTTCCACCATAGGCGATCGAGCTGATGGTGACTTTGGATGGATCTGGCGCGGCTGGTTTGCTGGTTGCAGCTGGCGGTGCTGAAATCGGGGCATTTGGGAACGGAGCCTCAAGAACTGGCCCTGTTCGCTCAACGGGGGAAGGGGCTGCAAAGGCCACAGCCACGAGAGCGGCTAGGGGAAGATAGGCAAGCATATTGACTTTTTCGAGAGATGATTTGTTGACTGGAGGAGCTGTTAATCTGCTGTTGAGATGGTGTGTGAGCGGTGATGAGATTTAAATGTAGAAGAGCCCGAGGACTTTATATCTGCAACTTTTGTGCATTCGTAACTGGGGTATGGCCTGGATAACGGATGATTGGCACCCGTTTCGATATTAAATTCCAGGCAGTAGAATTCTGTTCTGGTCTTGTCTGGGTACCACCGTGGCGGCAAGCTACCCCCCTCCACCGTTCGTCTGACTGGAGAATTTGGCCCCGCATCAATATAAAGAGCGCCACATGTGCAGCCAATACGTTACAATGTATAATACGAGCCATCTTGATGGGTGTTTTTGTCGGATAAAGTTAGCCGAGAAGGTTAGACTTGGAAGGATAGTGAGAAAACAAACAGTTTCGAGGTATCGAAGTGATGGTATCTTTTCGGCTTGCACCGTGCAAGACTGACTGGAACCATACCAAAACGTGGCTCGTGGGGTGCTTGTGACTGCAATTCATATCGGGATGAATTTATCCCATATTGAATGCGGGCTAAGTATAGAAGCAAGGTGAGCTAAGCGAGTCTTCCGAAGGGACTAAACAAGCATCCCAGAACACGGATACGGGCTAGGTACAGGAAGAGTGGTAGTAAGCTGGAGACAATCAGTCTATTCCAGAAGTATTGATCGGTCGGAATCTTGCAGCAAGGTCAGTGAGATGGTAATGCATCTTGTGGGTATTGAACTCCCAACAAGGCAAGTGTCAGAATGTGTTCCTCTCTGCGAGAGGCCGTCAGAAGGGAGCCTAATCGATTCGGAATAACTGACTCCAGTTGCCCAAGTGAGAAACATGGCTTGAGAAATTTGTGACTAGACCTAGTCCGAACAACTGCACTAGCACGTGGAGGTCCATGGAAGGTAGTTCGAAGATCTCATAAGGAGACAGATTACCGAGTCTCCAAAATACGCTCGACCCACACAGAGGCGGTAATGAGGCATATCATCTTCACCGAGGGGATCCATCTGGGTCCTAAAAAGTAGCGAAGACCTTGTTTCCCATTCCTCGGGGCGGAAGCGTGTATGCAATGGACGGAGCATGGTTTTTCAGCGCATGGTTTTTTACCACAGTACTTTTAGTAGAGGTTGTGAGGGAATATTAGGCACTAAACCCCGGGTAGGAACATAAGAGCGAATGATATAGTGAAGCGTAGCTTGAATCTTCGCCATTCGGTATTATTTGAAGCAAAGTAGATATATTGTGGCGTGGAGCAAATAGTAGATAAAATGGTATGTCGTCTAGGATGAACTAAGGTTGACGGGAGCTTCCAGTTAATATTTGTGGAGATGACAGGGGTTATTAGGTAAGCGAGGGGCGCGCTTGGTAATGTAGAAACACTATTTGCCTAAGTTTCACAATCACCCTTCAGCCACGGAACCTCTCTTTACAAGAAAAGCACGCTTTCAGATTGGTTGTTGGGACGAGGTTTGTCAATATCGAACCATGTCCGACCCATTGATTTTCAGGCACCAGAAAAACGAACAATACACCACGAGAAGCATGCATCGCGTCTGATCAAGGGCAATTGACTTCACAACGTGTGTTCAGACATGCGCTAACAACTCTACATGTCTATTTCAAGGCCTATATTATTCTCACAACCCCGAATATGCGAACATCCCCGAAAGAAAACAGCCCGTCGTGCAGAAGTTTCTACTTCGAGCCGTCAAGCAATCAAGTGGTTGATTCAATGATATTGGGTCTTGGGAAATTCACAAAGTGCTAAAGGCTTTGATCAGTCCTCATATACAGCCGAAAGACGACTACTGACATTGAAGACATCTCTTTCTACCATCATGCTATCGATCAGACGATGCTCACCAGACTCCACTTGCGGTGTCGATTCATCGTTTTCAGTCGATGGAGTTTATTTACTGTCTTGGCAAAAAGTCATTCTGGTATCGATATTAAATGACTCCAGGCAGACATTTTTGTGATAATAGCCAGACCCGTGTTATGCCGGTAATATACACAGCTCAATCAAAACAAGTCAGCAACTAGGGTTTTGTTAGACTCGGTCCGTCCCTCCGAGTTATGTTGAGAAATTAAAATACAGTACTTCAATACAGATATCGCAAGACAAGCTTTATGCGACCGATGCCAAGACGAGAAGCCGGTCACAAATATGCGGCACCATTTGTTCAACTTGGGTTAGAAGGGCTGCCTAGTCTTCAGAAAAGGTCGGATACGAGATCGGTGAAAAGAAGAATTCGTGCAAAGGTGCTCAAAGTAGTCACTTTGCTCTTACCAAGTTGGAGTACCGTTATCGGATTGCTGCATGGCGATTTGAACATCTCTTGTCTTCCCGTTTCGGCGATTGATTTCAATACCTCCGGGGATCCCTTCGATCTCGAGTGATTTTGACAGATTGTGAATAAGCCCAAGGCAACAGTGGAATGGATCAAGATGGTTCGACATTTACAAGAAGTTCTTTGGGACATAATGATCCTGGCACTTGACACGTGATTCTTCAATTAGCCTTGAATCTTCAATTAACCGGCACTAAAGGACACGTTATTCATCCTCCACGTTGAATTATTGAAATATCGATAAATAAGCTAGTGGAGCCGCAATAATTGTGTTATACAACTACAATTTTTTGGCGAGTTTGATTTAATCCTCTTGTTCTTGTCTGTTTGACACAATTTTCTCTTATTTTCTGTCAATTTTCAGTCATAGTGGACCTCTCTGGGTGTTATTGTCTTGTCTCGTCGAAACATTTTTGCCATTGGAAAACTCGAGGTCTCCTATGCCAGTACCCTTGGTTCTGAATGAGTCAGGCTGTTGGTTGTTGGTTTCTCTTACTTTGAGTTCCATTTCAACTGAGTCCATTACTTTTATTGCGGTGAGAGTTGAGCTCTCCATTTTCCAAGACAGCAAACTTCTCGGCTGCTTATCGACAATAATACATCTGATTGCACTAGATTTCTCGGGGGCTGAAGTCTAAAAGTAGCACCTCTCTTGGTCATTATTCGGAAAAAATGCTGGCATCTGCATTTGACACTCCACGTAACACTCATCCCACACTCACAGATGTTTGCAATTCGAGAGGCTTTATACAGCCGAAGGTTATATAAAACGAGAGTTCTGTTATAATCGGCGTTATCTAATACATAAAACAATCCGCTGCATAGAAGTTCTTGTGATGTGAAACGAATTGATATTCTCATATTGTTCAATGGGTGCACAAAATTGCTTAGTTGTGACTATCTCAAGCAGATGAAAGTGTCAAGTGACGCCACTTCTCATCAGAATCCGTCAATTTTTTCGCTGCTTCCGCTGCCAAATCAACAGTCTCCGGACCAACAAGAAGCCTCAAAGGTGGATCATTCTCCTTTGAAAGCTTCAAAATAATGTCCGCAATCTTTTCGGGGAGGGATGGGAAATGTGGTCCATATTCCCTCAGAAGTTTCGCCGTCACTCCAACAGTCTGCTTGTAAGGCTCACTGACTGGAGGAATTTTCATCGAGGATCCAGCCCAGTCTGTTCTGATTCCACCTGGCTCCAAGACAGTGACTTTTATTCCTAGAGGTGCAACCTCTTGAGCAAGCACCGTTGAGAATCCGCCCACAGCCCATTTTGCACTTTGATATGCTGCCAACCCTGCGTTTCCAACTCGACCCCCAATTGAGGAAACCTGGAAGATATGTCCGGATCCTTGCACTCTCATGATGGGAAGTAATGCTTTGGTGACGTACACAACGCCCATATAATTGGTGTCTATCTGAGCGCGGAAGTCTTCGATGGTGATATCTTCTATGGCGACAGTGTTTGCGTAGCCGGCGTTATTGACCGCGAAATCTATTCTTCCGAACTTTTCATGACCGCTTTTCACTGCTGCGAGAACAGATTCATTATCGGATACGTCAAGAGCAAGTGGGAGAACTCGATCGGCGCCATATTTTTTGACAAGAGTGGTGAGTGTTGCGGGATCGCGGGCAGTTGCTACAATTGAGTCGCCCGAGTTGAGTGCTGCTTCTGCGATGGAGAGGCCTAGACCCCGTGATGTACCCGTGATAAACCAGATTCTTGGTGACATGTTGAGCGGTGAATTGTATTAGTTTTTGATGGATATGGGCTTGTTTAATTTTGATGAGACCAGGAACTGATGTGGACGATGTGATGATGTCTTTAGAAACGACGACGATCATAGGAATTACTTATGCTTTTCTAACCGCACAACTTCGGAAGTAAGTTGAGATGCGATTACTGTGCGTAGCGCAGTCGTGTGAGGTTCAACGGAGGGTCGGACTTCAAGCAAGGTGGGGGTTGAACAAGTACTAGACCCCCTTCATCTCCGGTCTTAACTTCTTTAACATCTTCACCCTGCATTATGTCCGACTTTTTTGTGGCCTTGGGTCGAATGGGGTTAAACATAATGTTGCCATTGGGTGGGGTTTTCAGCGTACTAATCACCGTGCGTTAAACCACTGGTTTGATACCCGGTCTACCTTCTTACATAAAAGAGAGACAAATAAACCCTTTTGTTGCTACATATTCAGGGTGAATATCACTGGTTTCACGTGACCTAGGAAATGGTCTATATAAGCACCAAGAACTAGCTACTCTTCACAGGGAAGACAAGAATACTACCACTTTCGGGGCCACCACAATGGAACCAAATACCTCTCCCATGTTATACCAACACCTTTTTTAATTTCACAGTTAAAGAGCTAATTAACTATCACGTACTTGTCACAGACTGCTAGTACATATTCCCACCGTCTTATTGTTGGTATAATAGGGGGGTGGTATTGTTCATACCTAGGTCTATGGACTATCTAAGTGTATGCTAAGTATATAGTCCTCCCAGCCTTGGAAATTAAATGAATAGAGTGGTTGTTCACTTTACTCATGTTGTAACACTTTTAGGTGCCCCTGGAGTTTTCTGGTAGAGCGAAAACCGAAAATGTGGTTTCCTAATTTATTGCTAGCATACCAATGTTAACCCAGTTCTATGCACTGTATTCTATATCCTTTCTCTTTTCTATAGCCCTCTCTTTTAGAATCTATTTTCCGGGAATATTTAGGCACTGCACTGGACCTATTAACCATTTTGTATTGAAATCGAAGATACAAAGGGACAACGCCCACTGAAAACATGCCGTTAATTCCTTTTGCGGGGTAAGAAAGCTAAAAGAAAACTAGTTCTTGAGAATTATATATAATGATTGAAAGTTTCTGGTCCCTTTACCCTTTGAGCGGTAACGTTTCTATATTTTCAAAGACCGAGAAATAAGCCATTACTTCGTTTTGACAGAAAAATCATGATATATACATTACTAAGGCATATAATATAGTTTATCGCCAAAAAGCAATGATTGTCGAACCGCAAACTTTCAGTATGATTTCCTCGTCCAGAGACCATTAATTATAAATGTAGCAAAATGGTCCCCCCGTAGTGCTCATCAGTGTCTTCATGGGAACACCAGCAGCATTGACACCAAGATCTATCAGATCATCAAGAATTCCATCTCTGCTAGGTGGCATATTATTCAGAGTAATCGTTCCAGCGATAGCATTCTTTCGGGTGGCGAGATCTTGGTTTTGCCAAATCCAATAAGTCCGATCGATTTGAGCATGATGAAGGTAAAATGCAGGATCTCCCGGGGATGCAAACAAATCTCCACTTGGGTCGCCTCCAAAAGTAAAATGACCCCCAGTATGAACTCCATATTCTCCTTTAGCGAAGTCCCCTTGCATCGAAGTTTGAAAGGTGCCAACATCGTTGCTGTTTTTGATTAAGTCGGTGGAGTTTGCGTCGGAGGTAAATCGTTGTGAGACCCACGAAGAGATATCTCGTTTGATGCAGCGAGGGTTGTAAATTGTTCCATTGTTGGCAATAACATCTGCCTCCAGGAGTGTCGGGGCTACGGGTCCGAGGTTGACTTTTGAATCTTTGAAAGGACCAGAGGCTAAACATCCTCCACCATTACCAGCAGGTATGGGATTTAAGCCGGTCGGAAGTGCATTTGTGGCATCATGTGCTTGGAAAACACCATTCCCGGAAATGCTGAAATCGCTTCCATCGAATACAGGCGAGTTGGCAGGATCAACGGCCCATTTTCCCCAATTCCAGTACTAAGTGAATGTTAGATAATTGTAATAATTGCATCCAAACATTACCTACCGGTTGGTATCCCTCATAGTCGCATTCGTTCCTGAGTGCTTGCTCGAATGTCCAAGTGAAGAATCTATGCCAGGTCAAGAAGTTTGCCTGTATGGAATCAGAGAAAAACTCTGAATATCACAAGTTGACACTTACAGTTCCATGGATTGCAAGTGTTTGATTGATGTGAGTATATAGAAAATCGTCGTAACTATGCAGAGTTAGCGATGCACTTCTTAAACCTAAACCCTTGAATCCCATACCGAGACTTTGCGCCAGGTACAACAGCAGCATCCGTTTTGGCTGGCTTTGACATTAAACACAAAACAGCATCAGTGTAAGCTTTTCTCTCTGGTTCGGGAAGAGAACCCCTGGTCTTGTGTTAGCAAATTAGCGATAAAATTTGGGATCTATTACTTACCATTCTTTTCTAATTGCTAAATTGGACTGGTTGCAGTCAGAATCGAGCTGTTGTTTATTGTAAGCTTGCAAGTTTCGAAGACCAGTGGATGCCAGAGCATCTGTACCAGCCGTTGAAGAAGATGTTGCAGATTGCTGCTCTGGTGGGTTTCTGATGCTTGGAGATGCGCTTGCTAAAGAGAAGACGAGGAACTGAACCCAGAACACGAATGAAAACTGCATTCTCGCTATATCAATTTCTCCAGATGGGGGTGGGAATTGCTGGTGGACAAAAGGGAAATCCAGCAGAACATAAAGAAAAATTGTGAATGAGTGTGGGTCAGAACATTTGTCTTAGTGCTTACGGGGACTTCCTTGAAGAAGAGATCGGTTCCGATGAGCGATTGTGGTATCCATTAAGAGTCCTGCAAGAGCCTGACCATAGGAATGGAAGACATGTGGCAAGCACTATTCCGGAAGACTACCATTTCCAGACTGGCGTTTTAGTGTACAAGGGATCGAATACTGGTACCGAGAGAAAGTGGGTCAAGCCCAAGAACCGAGACAGTCATAATTTGTAGAATTGTCTGTGTCCTTTGGGGGATTCTGGTACCGTACACCGGTTCGCAATACATCACAGCACTTTCTACAACCATTTTCTTCATGTGTACCGCGGTTACTGCGGCCTTCATTTTGTTGGGACTGAGATTGCGTGGTAGCTCGGAGAATGGACGAAAATTTAACACCGGTAAGGTGTGAAGAATAAACGAAGAACCTTCCACGCTCCCGTATTTCTGATGATTTGAATTTATTTCTTCAAATCTTGTGTCCAAAAGACGAGGCATGAAATGATGTCCGTTTTAGCAAGAGGTATGAGCCTTGAAGGTCATCATTTCCTCCCCGCTTTTTCGCTTGTTAACCTTCGGGCCCCACCATCCGAAAGGTTACGAGGAAGATCTGTTGAAAATCATTCAACTCTTGGTGCTCCAATCTACCTCAAGAATTCAATAGTGCATGGAAATGAGATCATTGAATTGAGCCTCCTCAAGCGGAGAAAATATTTGAAGCCTCCAGATATTCTACCGTTGTCCCCCACGAAGCAAAATATGGATTGAAGGCGTTTCGGTCTCAAACTGACTAGCCATCAATACAAGCATGCCATCCTTTGAAAGTAAGCTTAATCCCAGGAGTTGGCGAACTTCTAACAGCTAGTTTGCAAAGTGACATGCCCGTTATAGCATCAGTTAACTCTAAGCCATCCGCCGAAATCGTCTTGGCTTCTAAAACAAAACGTTTCACCTTCGTTAATGTTGCGTTCCTATACTCTGGAGGTGCAGCATTTACTAAAGTCAGTAATCCCATTAATTCCAGTCAAGCCTTTGCGCTTGGAGTGGAGTTTACTTGATTAGTTAGGATAATTATTTCACTAAAAGTTATCAATAGGGCACCTATAATACACGATTGACTATTGCCAATTCATCCGAATAATTGTAATTAAGGGAAGGCGACCTGGCTATTAAGCATTTATATAATAACAAACATCTTGATTTCTTAAGTTGTAAGGTAATTCTTCCTCGCTTAACCCAACGGCCCATTCAAAGATTCTGAAACTTCTCAACCACAATCAAAAACCCCCATGAGCTTGAGATGGCACCAAACTAGCAAAAGGAAAATGCTTTACGTTCACTGGGAAACAAACTAGGTGCTAATAGTTGGTCTCACGACACCACCGAATTCCTGATCTGCCTTTGGAATGAGGTGGGAAGGGGAGGGGGAAAGCAAAAAGAAAACTTTGTTTTGTACGTTCTCCAGGAGTCTAACTTATTGGATATTTGTGGGAATGCTCATTTGCTGAAATGTTGTAGATCTTACCCGGGGCCAATGAATATGGTATTCTACAGTAGACTGTTCACAAACGCGCCTTTTATGTGCACCCTTGTTGTGCTTTGAACAGTTGTTTAATCAAGCATACAGTCGTGTAGGATGCAAATATGAGTCTTCACAATCTATGACCCAGGCTGTCTTGTTTAAATTTCTCATTTATATACAGATATTTGATCATGAGAAGAGGGGGGGTATCACATGATGAGTTACAGGGGTATCACCTCCCAGCTTCTCAGCTCTTGCTGAGGTGACCTAAAATTCATCAACACAACCACCACGATATCGAGTTTTGTCAAGATATCACTACTAGGATACCGGTCACCATACTCCGGTTCTCAGATATCTCTCAGAAAATCGAATACCCTCATTCCTCAAGGCTGCGAGCCTCCTTAATTTGGCAAACATGTCGTCTGCATCCATCTCGAAAGCACATCGCCTACCCGAACCTAGTTTCGACCTCCCCAGTCTCCCTCAAGAATTAAGATTAATGATCTGGAAAGCTTCAATACTTCCCCGGATCGTCCCCTTGATGATCAAAGTGGAAACACCAGCATGTCCTCACGCCCTCAGAAGCGTCCGTTCCAACGCCATCGTAACCGCGAGATGTAAAGGCCGTCACAGAAGCAAAAAGACACCATTCTCAAAACCTCCTGTTCCCGTAGCAAACAATCCGTGCACTTTCCCAGACACCCCCGAAGACAAAAGGTTAGACAGAATCATCCACGCATCTCGAACATCCATCATCCACGAGTGGCCGTACAAACCCCGCTTTGCTTGGCAGACAGATCTCCCTCCGCCTCCCCTCCTCCATGTGTGTAATGAAAGTCGGACTCTCGCTTCCAAGCATTATACTTTGAGCTTTGCAACCAAACATTCGTGTCCAACGACGTACTTCAATTTCCAACTTGACACGCTTTGTTTCACGCAAGGCGATGACGCCAGAGACGCCACATATCTCAAGTGCTTCCAACGCGGATCGTGGCCTCTTTCAGGATGTATTTCCCCCTTAGAACAACTGCAAATCCGAAAATTGGCTATTGATACCGATATCCTCAAGCTTTGGGAAGAGTCGACGCCCCATCTCCAACGTACCCTTTCTCAAATTCAAAATTCCTACCGAAACGTGGAGACAGTCTTTGTGATAGTAGCAGATTTCACCCACCTCTACGACGGAAGAAGACCGGGATGCTACTCGAAAGCAGATTCTCTTGCGCTTCTACCCGAAGACAATATCCCCTTGAAATTATATTCGTACACCAATCCGCATTGGCACAAGAATCACTACGAGGGAGAAATCATCGCCCAAGCCGAGACGAGAGATGATCCCGATGGACTTGTCCATGCGTATTCCACTATCCCACCAAAGGTAATTTTCCGTCGGATGGATATCTTCTGGCACAGCGCAAAACTTGAAGCAACATCCTCGTCATCCATCCAAGCCGAGAGAAGCAGCGAGGACCGTTCAGGTTCAATACAGTATATTCCCTTACCCAACGTTGAGTATCGAGTTCTGTCAACTCAGCATATGAAGAGGAGATTGAAGACGCTTGAACGCAGGTATGAGGAGGAGAACGGTACTTGTCAGTGTTACGAGGGGGAGAAGGAGTCACCTCATGAGCCAAGGAACGAACTTGCAGATACTTATGTGATTTGGAAGCCTCTGTACCCAGTCTGATGTCGTATTTTCTCAAGCGTGCGTCTTTGCTTAATTTAGTGGAAATTTATCAAGGCTGAGATCTCGGCGATATGCTCACCCTGTCAAGAAATGAGGGTGCCTTTCCATCTACCTACTTACTATCTCTCTCACCCTTTTCCTCGTACGCTTCTCGCTATATAGTTCGGTTTCGACGTGCTTATCATACAGTTTCCTTGGTTTCCAAAATCTACAAGCTAATTTGACTCAAGTAAGAGAAGTGGGCATCACCCTACTTTTTACCATATTTGTACTGATTGGTCTAGGACAATTGGATGTTTTGCTCGTAATTGTACAAGTCCTACTTGGATAACGAGAAATGGGTTGTTTACTTGCGCCTTACTTGTAGCTTAGTTGTTAATCTTCTTGTCCTCCAAACTTCTATCGTCTTCCTCGCAGCTTACTTGTAGCTTACTTGTAGCTTACTTGTAGCTTACTTGTAGCTTACTTGTAGCTAACCTGTCGCCAAGTTGTCGCCAACCTATCGCTAACTTACTAACTCATCGCTAATTCTACGTTTTTTCGGCAGCTACTTTAATATTTAAGCACAACTAGACACATCTCCTCACCCATCTCCCCGCCACAAGAAAGATCAAGAAAAGATCAAGTCGGCCGATTACCATGGTATCATTCCCCTAAATAAAAAGAAAAATAAACGCCCAGCAATGCAACACATCTAATCTACAACACAAAACTCCATCCCATAAACAACCTCTCGCTTTTTTCAAGTAACGACCCCCACCCGAAAAGGAGAATCCCCAACATACGCCCAAATAAAACCATCCCATTTCACCTCGAAATATCAGCCTTTTCATCCCCTCAACCACCTCACTTCGGATGCGGAAACTCATCCTCTAGCTTAAGTCGCACCAGTACATTCATGCTCAGCAACTCCTGCACCAGCAACTTGGCCGCATAGGGCATCGTCATCCGCGTCACCCCCGCCGTACTCTTACACGTCTGACACCACCCCTGATACCCCATCATGCCGCAGACCCCACAGATATCAACCTCATGCGCATCGCTGCTCAGCATCAACCGCTCAAGCAGCAACTGACTAGCACCGTACGCAATAAGACAATCACGTTCCATCTCTCCCAATCTCAGCCCTCCGTCTCTTGATCTACCTTCAGTAGGTTGGCGTGTAAGGATAGCGCGAGGACCGCGAGAACGAGAGTGCATCTTATCCTGAACCATATGTTTGAGTTTTTGGTAGTAGATGGGTCCGAAGAAGATATATGCGGGGAGGGATTCGCCCGTGATTCCCGAAGTAACGAAGTCTTTCCCGGAGTAACTGAAGCCATTTTTGATGAGGATGTCACCCATGTCGTCGACTTTACTACCCCCGAATGCGGTACCGTATTCCAGAGTTCCATTCAAGACTCCAGCCTTGCCAGAGAGAAGTTCAAGCATCTTGCCGACCGTCATACGAGAGGGAAAACCATGGGGGTTCATGATAATATCAGGTGTGACACCGGAATCGGCAAATGGCATGTCTTGTTGTTCAACGATGATACCCACGACACCCTTTTGACCGTGACGAGACGAAAACTTGTCTCCAAGCTCGGGACGACGAGTTTGTCTCGTTTGGACCTTGAAAACCGTCGTCTCATTCTCAGTCTGGGAGACCATAACTTTGTCAATGTAAGCAGGATCAGGAAGTCGATATGACATTGGCGCTGCTTTATGTTCATTTGTTCCATAATCAGAACCTATCCCAGAAGATGTCGTATTGAGTGGCGTTTCCTTGTTGAGATACACCTCACCCGATTTCACTTGTTCTCCCACCATGGCTACACCTTCAGGACCTAGGATTGCGTGTTTCTTAATCGGGATTCCAGGATGCTTTTCGTCCTCAAGTCGATCCCCGAGACGATCCGCAGATTTGTTAGGATATTTCCGAATCTGTGCAGAATATTTCCGGAAGACCTGGCATCGACCGAAACCTCTATCACAAGAGGCTTTGTTCAATACCAAAGCATCCTCAATATCGTATCCAGAAAAGGACATGACAGCCACTGTTGCATTTTGGCCCGCCGGCAGCTTGTCATAATGAATCAACTCTATGGTTCGACTCTTGACCATAGGCTGCTGGGGATAAACCATGAGGTAAAGCAAAGTATCGATTCGAGAAAACTGATTGTAAGCAATTGCTCCAATAGCTTGCTTACCCATAGCACATTGGTAAGTGTTTCTGGGAGATTGGTTATGATGTGGGTATGGAATAAGCCCTGCCACGGCCCCCAGAATGGTGAAAGGTTCGATTTCAAGGTGGGTGATGCTAGGCGTCTTTTCAGCGAAGTCCTGAGTAAGCGCGATATAAGAATCGTTTTCCTCGTTGCAATCCACATATTCCACCATCCCTCGATACAAAAAATCATCAAAGTCCATTTTGCCTGCTCGCAGAAGTTCCAGCGACTTTTTGGTGACTCGGGGTTTTTGATTTTCCACCACAATCAATGGTCGACAAATTCTGCCTTCGTCGGTAGCAATATGAACAGAGCACGTATGATTGTTGATGTAGATGCTAACGTATTCGGAAACTCGTCCCCTCCGACGGAAATTTCGGAACGAGTTCAAAAACTCTTTAGGCTTTCTCGTGAGCGCGATTGGCGTACCATTGACAAAAACAACGTATGCGCCAGGTGCGTATATTTCATTCCCGCTCATAGACACAATATCCTCAGCTCCAAGAACGAACACCAATTTTTTAACTGGTTCCTCATCATCATATGTCGTGATATGTGTCATCAATGCCAAATTCTTTACCAACCCACAAGCTTCTCCTTCGGGCGTATCAGAAGGGCAAAGCATGCCGAATTGTGACGGTTGCAACGCTCGAGGTCCACTGACCTTTCTAGTTTTCTCAAACTGACTGCTAATACGGGTCATCATCCCAAGAGCACTAATGTAACTTAGTCTACTGAGAACATGAGTAACACCAGCTCTCTCCATCTTGAATCGCTTGACACTCCAATTTCCCGTAGAAATGGCTCGATTCATGCCCTGCGTGATCTGATTTCCATGGGATTGGATATGGTTGTATGCATCAAACTCCATACCTTTGTTTGGCTTCTTCAAGACTTTGTCAATATTCAATTTCAAATTCACATTGAAAGTCTTGAATAAATCCTCAAAGAGCAATGCCAAGAGTTGGCCAGCAAGCTCCAATCGTTTATTGCCAACATAATCGCGATCGTCCACCAACTTTGGGTCATGAACAGCCATCAGAACACGTCGAACCATGAAGCAGATATAAAGTGCCTTGGGCCGAAAGTCCAGACCATCGACTGGAACATGCGTGATGACGATGGTTGCCAGGGCTTCGAGAGCATCGCTAACGTAATTTCGTGGTCCTCTATTTTGTCCAGGTCCTTTGTTCATTGCACCCATCTTGACACGCTGCCCGATCCATTCGAGAGCCTGGTGTTGAGAGAAGATTCCAAGCTGTGCAGACTCTTCAAAATTGACGGCGAATTCATCTTGATACACACTATCGTTACCTGCAACCAACAAAAGCATTTCGTGGTCCGACTGTATACCCATTGCCTTTAGTACAATTACAATCGGTAAGGGCTCGGTAAGGATATTGTGTTGCAAGTAAATTCTCTCCTTTTTCATGATAACGTAACTCTTCGACTTGCGCTCGTGGGTCGAACTGATATAAATTAGTGAATGAATTTGCCATGTTGAGTAAGGAAAAGAAAATACCTGGTCACAGATGCCGACACAATTCCCTTTTTAGGATCAGCTTCCACAATAACTCGGTTCTTGCTCAATTGCTCTTGCACCAAAATGACCTTTTCTGTCCCATTGACAATAAAATACCCGCCAGGATCCAGGGCACATTCATTCATATGGGCCATCTCTCGGTCGTTCTTCCCCGCCAGCCGACAGGTTTTACTTCGGAGCATGATTGGCATTCTTCCAATCGCAACATTCTTTCTCGAAATGGCAACCTTTCCTCGCATGTATTTGAAGTCGATTATTATGGGGGCAGCATATGTCATATCTCGAAGACGGCATTCGTTTGGAGTGATATCGTTCTGCGGTTTACGTTCATCGTAGTCGAGCCGATCGGGGGTCCCAATTCGAATGTCGGTGTACCTAGACTTGAATTAGGGATAATTATGTCATTTAGATGTGCCAACTTACTCCAACCAGAAATTAGAGTCGACCTGGCTCGTAACGACCTTATTGGCTTTGACAATCTCCTTGATCTCATGCTCGATAAAGTAATTGTACGAGTCGATGTGCTGCTTGACTAAACCCTTGACCTTGAGAAACGCCGGTAGAAGATTCCATTTGTCCTGCCCCTATTAGATTGTATCTCCAAAGCTGATTTGGATCTGCACACCTTGGCCGTATCGATAGGATCTGTGAGGCCTTTGCCCCCATAGAATGGTTCTAGTAGGGCCGAGAAAGTCTGCGACAAAAATATCAGTTTGCGCCTCCACCGAGGGAACCATTGGCAGCCTCTACCTCGTCTTCTTCCGGCACATGTCTATGTTCGGCTTTCTTCCCAGCCGCTGCCTTCGCGCGTTTGGGTTTCGGTTCTGCCGGGGCGTCTCCTTGAGTTGCAGCGCTCGATTTCTACAAACTCAGTCAGTCACTACACATGAGCAGCAAGGGCGAATGCGTACAGCTTTTTGCGCCGCGGATTTAGACGTCGCCGCGGATTTGGAGGACGATGCGGCTACCTCAACTGGACCTCCAGTTGGAGCCTTCTTTTTGGGGGGCATTCGTGCGGTTGTTGGATGTCCTGCTCACAAAGTTCAATGTGACTCGAGCAGATTCTCGGCTTCATAAAATATTTCGGCACCTTAACCAAGCCAAGCAACAACCCCGCTATCGAACGAAGTGTGGCGTAGTAAATGTCATGTGATATGGTACCAAATTCACACCTACTCGGGTTGGACCTTACTTACTTATTCACCCCTTTGCGGATATTTTCAACAAGCCAGAGACATCACAGCAATACACATTTCAAATTCAAAGTGTTTTGGATCAAATTTATGTATTAGTAACCACAACGGTTTCTATATTCAAGCCCGAGTCCTTCCACTCACACACCAAAACCGTATTAATCCCACCCCTCACCCGGACGCACTTTTCGTACTGGGCATACAAATCCAGGGCATACAACTCCACAAGGCCAACAAGCCAGGCTATTCCCTTTCCAGCATTACAAGCTCTTCCTCCCCTTTCCCAACCCAGCCCAGCCCAGGCAACGAAGAAGAAGCTCCCTGGGGAAACGCCGAAACAACTACAAGATCCTATTCTACTCCCCAACTCGGCTCAGGCTCATCTCCATATACCACTTTATACAAGCCTCACCCACTTCCTTCCGCCCTCCCAGTCCCCGGCCATCATTAATGACGGGGAAGGCATATAATTAAGAGTATTCGCTGATTTCTTTTCCCAGCTATGATTGATGCAACGAAAGAAAATAATGAGGCCCGGTAATTGTGACCAAGGCGCCTTGGAAAGCGCGGCCATCTATGCAATGCATGCATGCAGAACGTAAAAAGAAATCCTTGGATCCAAGCCCTATGTACAAACGCGCAGCAAAAATCATCTGCAGCGCGGAGATCTAGAAAAACGCACAAGTGGATATGCAGATGCTGTGGTCTGAGGGGAAAACGCCGACGAATGAAAACAGTAGTACCGGAAAAAAACCAAACGAGTCTAGAGGCGGTATTAGAAGTTTAGGTTTGCGGTCCCGACGATTTGAAAGTGTCGAGGGGATCGATTGAAATGCGTTTAATCGTTGAAATCATGTATATGAATGTGCACCGTAGAAGTTTCTGATGATTCGGAGGATTCTTCAAGGTGTCTTGCCCCGTTTTCTTGAATTCTCGAAGTTTTCTGATTCGAAAATGGTGCTGAGTCCAGCTAAAGACCAGGATGATGTCGAGGAATGAACGGCGACTAACCATGCCGCAACCAGGTTGACGATGTAGTGAAGCATGTAGGCGTAGGTGACTCCATACACCGCGGCATATATGGCGATGAAAAAAAAGAAGAAGCTGGTCAAGTGGCGGAGACGAGAAGTGACCCGAGGAACCATTTTTCCACTAGTCAAAGTTTCAACGAGTAGAATGAAGGGCATTATAGAAAGGACGTTGTGGTGTGAAGAGAATGGAGTGAGCCAATGCACCGCTAAGTTGTGCACCCACACCACGAGAATTGGGAGGTTTATCGGTAGGATCCACAACATCAGGATGAAGATCGAGTGAGCGTAATTGTAGAAATTGTAGTTGGTGTTTGATCGGGCCTCGCGAGCAAATCTGAGGGCGCGTGAACACGTTGCAATTTGTACAAGGCAGGCAACAAGGTAAGCGAACTGATACGGGATTACAGTAGAGACCAGAAACAACAAAATCGCAGTAGTCAAGAACCGCCTCCGTGGAGTCGAAGGTGCAAAAGCTGGCGAGACTGCTCGTCTCTTGTCCTCATTTCGAATCCATGCGGGCTTGACGCTCAACCAGCCATATCCTACGCTGAAGATGTGAGTGAGGAGAAGTGTTGCGTAGTTGACGACTACTACAACTCCCACGCACACTAGGCCAATCAAGGGGACCATGAACCAGAAGAATGGGTCTTGCGAGCCAACAAGTAGATCATTTTTGGTGTAGTCAATCTGTGATTCAGTAGAATTACCTCCCCAGCCCCAGAATCCACTCGAGGCTGGTTTTGGTGGAGCAGAGCTTGTCTGGGCAAAAGAGACCGAAAGACAGGTTAAAGCAGCCAGCACCAAAGGTAAAGACTGGCGAAGGCACAAATCTAAACTTTCCGTGAAAGACATGAAAATTCCGGTATCGTCGTAAACCCTGAACTGCTTCCTTAGAACCAGGGCAACGACAAGCAGGGGAAATGCCGCAAAGACGGTTCTGTAACGCATGTAGAGCTTTCCCAAGCTGCCTGGGATATCAACCTTCAAGGAAATCTTGATACTTGATTCGCAAGTGGGATCAGTCCAGAATTGAAGGCTCAATCCATCGTGAACGTTCTTGTGTTTCAGTGCCGGTGGCATGAAGGGCGAAACTCCGTGGAGATTGATATTTGCCTGCTTGACGTTCACGAAATATTTTGATTCGTAGGGATCTGAGATATACTGTCGTAGCAAAGGGGTGAAAAGTTCCGCTTCGTCGCCGCATACTTGATTGCCCATCTCGAGTTTGTACGCCAATAGACTGGAATGTAAGGCGGGAATTTTTACTTCAGCTACCATTGGGCGAGTAGCAGGAAGCTTAATCTTCATTCCAACAGCCAGGAGTCTTCGAAGACCAAGTGAACGAATGCGGTGCGAGTGAACATTGTCACTGAATTCGGCAATCACCCACCCAGGCACTGGATCAACAGCTTTATCAACAATGGCAACAAATTGATGATCCAGGATATCCTCCAAGTCATATTGCAAATAAGAGAAAGGTTTCAACTCTTCTTCTTCATCGAGGTAAAATGGCTTTTTCGTTGTCCGGGTAGATGCAGGTAGTGCAATGACATCAGAGGCAGCATTCTTGCAGGCTAATCGTGTTGATCCAGAGCTGTCTCCCGAGAGATCCATATTCATGGAGAACAGGGTTGCTGACTGTCCGGGATGCAACGGGAAAACGCTGCAGAACAGAACCTCGAGTTTCCCGGATTCCCCTGGTTTGTCAATCTTTTGATCGGTTAATAATGTAAACCTTTTACCCCCGGGTGTTCCCTGCGGAGGTATAGGGAGGAGATGTGCGCGTGGTTTGCGAGAGTCTCCAAATCGTCTCAAGGTCAACCGCTCTCCTTGGGGAATGATGGAATTGGAGTTGTCTTCGAGGGTGAGTAGAGTCGTAGGCTCTTTCTGAGAAAGTGTCTTCTCGGCTACACTTTCCATGCCAGTCAGGTACCATTTTTTGAAAATTCGCATTCTTTCCGCTCTAGGTTTCGTCTGCGCAGGTCGATTAACATCGATGGTATCGTATAGAGACCGGATGACCACTTTTCTAAACTGATCACACCAGAGAATCGCTTGATGGTCCATCGACGTCCATACATTCGGAACTGATGATGTAAAGACTGTAAAGCCATGAGTGTCCGGCACCAAAGACTCCAAACTAGCGTAGTCAGATGGCACAACCGTATCCAGGCCACCTCCAGCAATTGATATCAAAGTGACATGCCACAGAGGGTTGTTGTTTGCCCATTTTTGTGAATATGCCTGCCTCCAATAATCGTTTATTTGTTTATATGTTCGTACAATCTCGGCATCGAATGAAACCGGAGGTCGCGCATGTGGCGCTGACATGGTAATAATCGTATTAATCGAATTGGCTTGGTAATTTGGCATCACCAGCATCGTTCGCGCCACTATTCCTCCCATTGAGTGCCCCAAAATTATAACAGAAGTCGGATCGGGAAGATCCGGATCTCGTTCTGACCTGCGTGGGTCATGATAGAGTGACAAAATATACGCAATCGCCTCATTCAAATATTCCGCCTGGTCCAGCATCGTTTGCCCATGAAACGCAGTTATATCCTCGTTGAAGTCCACGGTGAAGAAATCCAAGTTCCGGGCGCCAGCATCGATTGCAGCAGAGTCGTGCCTTAATACATCGTGGAAATAAGTTGCTCCTTCTGCCGCAATGGGCCTAACCTGTTTGTAACTACCGGCATTTCCAGGAATAAATAAAACGGGAACGCCTTTTACCTGTAAGAAATCTAGTAAGTTTAAGCTTCTTCAGAGGATCATATTTCCATACCTTGGTATCCTCGTCGACCATTCCTTCCCGGTACAGGTATACCGAGTACTTGCTAGCAAAACGGGTATGTTCCGTATCAAAGTCGGATAGCTTTGCAAAAGACGGCCGCATATATGACATTCGACACCCCTTGGAATCTAATTGTAGGTCGGAAAACGAGTGTATTATAGAGCCCAGCACGAGGATTGCAAAGGTCGTCGTAAGGAGAGTGAGGAGAGAGATTGACCACGGACTTCGCAGTCTCGAGCGACGAGAGGTTTCGCGTGCATCTGGCATCTTGTTGGGGGCAATGTCGCCGCCCGTAGGCACGGTAATGGATGACGATTCTGTTATTCGATTCTTGTCCAACTGCCCATTTCGCGATTCCGAGGGCTTCCAATTAGTGTTGCTTGGGCGCCTACTCCTGGCCGTGGAGGGACGGTGATCGATGCTTTTCCGCCGGTCGAGTTCGTGAATATTCTGCGTCCTTGCCTGGCGCGCGGTGGATCGAGGATTCCTAGACTCTTTGTTGCTGAGGGTATCGGTATCGTGATTGGAATTGTGCCCCCCTAGTGCCTCTAAGGGCAAGCTCAGGTCGGTTGCATTCGAAAGCAGCTGCAGCTTGGTTGAATCGTCGCCTTCTTCCTCTGCGGCCGATCCAGTTGATCGCCTCCGCATCTAAATGTTGTTGTTGCTCTGCACTCGACTCCAACTCGGTGGTCGATAGGTGCAGGAGGCGGATACGATACCTCTCACGCAACTCGCGGGCGATGCGGCGTAGGAAGCTGGTGGTGGGTGTGGACGGGAGGAGATGGGAAACGAGTGAGGTGCCTTGGCCCTTTAGCTGGGCTGGGCAGATGAGATATGAGATAGGAACAGGGGAGTACGGTACGCAGCCCTTTAGCGATACTGGTGGCCGGTGCGGTCTTTTTTTCTTTCTTTTCCTTCTGGGCACCCTTCAGGTTCTCAGTGGGCGCCGAAACAGCACCGAGGGGGACTTTTAGGACGCTTGCGCTTGCCTTACGCTCTGCTTGTCCTTGCACCTGCACCTGTAACCTTTGAACGACCGAACCTTGGAACACCGCAGCACCATACAGCACAAAATCAACAAACAACGAGTGTGTAGAGGGGAGGCAGAGTATCTGGTATGGTATGGTGTGGTGTGGATTAGGATTAGGATTACGAATATCTGCAATGCTGCGGTCTGTCAAGATCAGGTCAGCCTGCGATTCCAGCACCAAGGATTCGAGGAGGATCGACCTTTCTTTGCCTGGAGTCGATGATGAGCGAGAGCTGCGACTGCGACTGCGACTGCGACTGCGACTGCGACTGCGAGAGCGACGAGAGCCTCGCGCGCGAGCGAGGGCGAAAATGAACGACCGTGGGGAGAGTTGAGGGAGAAGAAGAGAGGAGTCTCTCTCCTGGAAGAGGAAGAGAAGATAACTACTCAGGACATCACGCTACCAACTACGCTACTCTATTGTGCAACGACCTAGGTACGAGACGAGTACCACGGTTGTGCCTTGATCATGACCTCCTGCAAAGTCCGACTGCAGAGAAGATGCACTTGTCAATATTGGGGAGGCAGGGGATTGGCAACCATCACCACCTCCCACCTAACTAATAAACACGCCAGCGACCTCATAGGCGCTCTCGTCCGTCATTGCAGGGCCCGGAATCATTTCCATTGGTGTTTCCTTTCAGCGTCTCAGTTCAACACCTCATCTCTGAATCAATCATGAGCCTCTTGTCTGAAGGCCCTTGGTTACAACGCTATGTGCTAAGTCTGTAGCATTGTACGTACAGTACCTCCGTACTCGTTATTTGCACCCACCAAACCACCAACAACAGCCTGTGATCCTGTGAGAGAACGCCTGGTCCTCCCGTTCCTGCACGGGTGTCACCCGAGGCAAGCTACTCAAGCTACTACAGTAAGGTTTTGCACGACAACCTGGAAGCAAGGCCTGCTGTCGAAAGTTCAGGAGGCTAGAAACCCTTTCAAAGAACGAGACAACCCCACGCGTCGTGGCAAAATACTGGTACGAGCAGCATCCTTTGCTCAAAAAAGATAACTCCAATGTTGTTTCGGCACGAGCTCTTTTCATATCAAGAAAGTTCGGGTCCTCCGGAACTTGAGATGGACCATCGATTCTACATCTCCACCGAGAGCCGCGTCAAGTTGTTTCAATACAAGAGCCCATCGGCGCCACTAACAGTTATGGTGGAGTTGTCAAAAAATAAGGTGGCTAGGCGAAAATTTGAACCACGCCACGGAAGTCACGGAGCCCAGGGGTGTGCTGTACCCTCTCCAGCAAGCGATTTGAATTGGTCAGCTCAGGCTTGAATATAAAATTACCTTACTGTACGGGGTCCGTACTATCGACTTTTTTCCGAAAATCGATTGTGGGGGGTGGAGTACGTCCGTACCCCATATCTTCTTCGCCATTTCAACACTAAGAAAGCCATGCCATTCCCAAGAGTGATCTGGGCATGCTTTCAATGGAGCAATTGACAAATGCATTTCTGAATTCTTCCCAGATTCAAATTGACAACAAGGATAACAAGGGTGTTTATTGACGATTGGGTTCCCAGCCAATAGCAATTTATCCATCGAGACGCCATGCGCCCGCCCAGTTTATTTCGCGCACAAAACTTAAGGTTACCGACATGCAGGACACTATCATGATGCTACGCTACCTCGTACACTCTTATCTCAAATTATCGCGAGAAGTTGCACTGATGTAACGCCAGCTCCTCAATAACGACATTGAGGAACAGAAGATATAGCGTTAGGCAGTTGGCACCCCTTTAAAGGCCCCAGAGCCTCAGTTTTCTTATCTCCCCGGTATCACCCACTCTTCAGCTACTCTTTAAAGAGTTGCCAATATCCACGAGTCCGACCTGCTTGGGGGTGTTCCCAACAAAGCCTGCTTTTACCATTGTTCTTGGGACAACAATACCCATACTCAAGTTGGGTCACTTTCGACTGGAACTTGAAAACATGTGCATTTCCATGTTACCACAGTATCGAAAAATTTTGCCCCGTCAGAGGAAAAGCTTGTTTATGCCAGCCACGCCAGCAAAACGAAGGATGTGGTTGCGGCTGGCGCAAGACCTTGGCAGAGACAACCTCAACGGGAAAATAATTTCTCGACAAGTGCGACAGAGAAACAAGCTTTGGGTTAGTGCTGTTTTCATTTCTCCCCTCTTGGTATGCTGCTTCCAGGTTTGTATCAATTCGGTAGGTAAGTAGCGGAACCATGGTACTCTTTCTGGTACATCATTCCTTTTTACGGAATCCGGTCCTTTTACCCCGCATTCATCCCCCTACATTGCAGAATAATACCTATGCATGATACTACTGTAGTATTTACTGTATATACATTCAAGCCGATCACTAGAAGTATGGCGCAACGTCACTTCCAGGTTCCTTGGATTCATGTGAATCTCGATGATTGAAGAATTACAATACCGTTCCATTGAGAGGCTCAGTCCATCAAATCTCCAACTTTCAGCTGAGCAACATGATTTGGAGTTCCTCTATTGAGAGAAAACGAGGTACAGGTAGTAAAGATGAACTGTTTCACGGATTCAATCCCGATCCACGTGATATTACCCCTCTTCAACTGATCTTCTACAGTCATACGACAGTATCATTTTGTACAGTAAGTGGAGTGAGTGGCTACTTACTGATCTCATATTTGCCTGAAATTCCGGCTGGTTTGACTTCACTACCTATCCTACCCATTCTCCATCAAAATCAAATACATTAGTCGAGCCTTCCATTTTTTACCCCTGGCATCGTCACCGTCGTTCCTTCCCTCTCACATAAACCATCGAACTGTGACTGCCTCAAATAACCCTTTTCATTTCACGTCCCTCCCTCCACCCTCATCCGATCAATCCAGGAATCCCCACAAGAAACCGGGCAGTAACAAAATGGCCACCCAAACCCCAAACCCCAAGATCCTCAGCTATCGCCTCGAAGGAAAAGTTGCCATCGTCACAGGCGGCGGATCCGGATTCGGCGAAGCTATCTCCAAACGCTTTTCCGAAGAGGGATGTAAAGTCATCGTCGCGGACTTGGATCCTGTTGGTGGTGAGAGGGTTGCTAGTTATCGGGCTGAGAATATGAAGTTTTTTGCGATGGATGTCGCTAAGGAGGAGGATTGGGAGGGGGTAATTGAGAATACGTTGGGAAAGGTGCGTGTTTCGAGAGGAAATGGATGAAAGAGGAGGAAGTAGAAGGGGTGCGCAAGCTAACACTGGATTCAGTGGGGAAGAATTGATATTTGCGTTAATAATGCGGGCACGAGTTATCGAAACAAGGTATGCTTGAAAATGAGTTGGACTTATCTTCTTTCTCCTTCGGAAGGTGCCTTCGACTGACGAGATACATTCTTAGCCGAGTGCGGAAGTAACAGAAGATGACTTTGATAAAGTTTTCAATGTCAACGTCAAGAGTATCTTCCATTGCTCGAGACATGTCGTTCCGAACTTGATCAATCAAGGCGATGGAGGATCCATCATCAATATTGCCTCCATTGGAGCGACGAGACCTCGTCCGGGTTTGGTTTGGTATAATGCTAGCAAAGCTGCAGTCACAAATGTAAGTCACTTGATCTGAGAGAAGAGAGAGACAAACATACTAATTGAATTTCCATCTTTAGGCAACTAAAGGACTAGCAGCCGAGTACGGAGACAAGCAAATCAGGGTGAACTCAGTCTGTCCTCTTTTAAGCGCTACCGGCCTGTGAGTTTCTCTATTCCCATTCCGTACAACCTTCAAATATTCCCCAGGCCCCCCTTTTCTCCATCCCGTTCTTGCCCCATACAAATTCCTAATCCGTCCGTCTCCAGGTTCGAAACCTTCGTAGGCGTCCCGCCAACCGAGGAGAATTTCAAGAAATTCCTCGGAAATGTCCCTCTTGGTCGTCTTACGAGTCCGACGGATGTAGCCAATTATTGTCTCTTCTTGGCTAGTGATGAGAGTAAGTTCATCACTGGTACTTGCTTGGAAGTTGATGGTGGACGGGGAATTTGAGGATTTTATCTGATTTTTCAAAAGGTTTGAGAGTTGAGGGGAGATTTGGAAGGGGAATTCGGTTACTTTGTTTTTGATTTGGGATTTTGCATTTTAGTGCTTACGAAAGTTGGGACATTTTCGTGGGGAAATAAGTCCGTGGATATGGTCCAAAAAGTTGATATTCTATTGAGGCGAATACATCGATTTTTATTTGTTTTTTGTTTTACTCGTTTCTTCGATACCAGTGGGGTCTTGTGGATTGGAATTTACGTTTTTTTTTCTATCACTTCTGTTCTCCCTGCAGGTTTCCAAAGTATTTTTACTCTTTTGTTCGCTGTACCCTAACCTTTGCAATTTAGAATACCCACGGAGAGAAGACCGGAGAACAAGATTGTGGCTGGTAAGCTTTAATTGCTTATTTTATTTTTGAATATATCTGCGAAGAGCTATTTCGATAACCCGAGTAACTTGTGAATTTTATGGAACCTTATATCTGGTATTTCTCTGTTACTCTATGCTTTTGGACGTGGCAAAACCTTGGTTGATTTACTTAAATGCCCTGTAAGTATGACGGGGTGATTGGAGGGAAAATGGTTGTCAACTCAATGCTGCTGAAATGGCTTTGCCTATTCCCACTTTCGTTTCTCCCATTTCCCTCTTCTCCGTTATTTTGCTGTGCCATGACTAAATCTCGATTTTCTAGGGTAAGTTCTGAAGTGCACAGTGAAAGTATGGAGAAGAGAAGATACAGTTGAAGAGACTACGAGGGAGGGAGAAAGGAGTAAATGCGTGGGTTTACGGAAGTGATGTGATAGGATTATGAATGTTTGTCAAATCGGGAGGGGAGGGAATTTGAACACAATTTCTACACTTCAGGATTTACATTTTAGGGCCGTTGATTTGCAAGACATTTCTACAAGCACTTGGTGCGTTCGGGGTCGTTTGAGTGACTTTTAATTGCTTGGCTCTTGGAAATCAAATTTCTTTTCTTATCACTTCATAGATTTTAAGAGTCGTGGTCAGCGAACCAAGTCACAAACTTTTGAGTCTGTCCGGTAAGGATACATTGAGCCTACCCAAAAGTCCAATTTATATTGCAAACATCACCCTCTCCAACGTTTCTGACTAAATGACAAACTCACTCGCCCGTCCGCCTCCAAGTCCTCGAAAAGAGCCTTTGCGACTGCTAGCTTCTCTTCCCTGGTCCTGTTTTCCTTGATGACGACTTCAGCCTCAGCAAGGTTCTGATGCGAATCTTGTTTCCCAAACTTTTTCAACGTTTTGTTCTCGGCATTTTTGTTCGGTTGCAAATACACCTTTTTGGTTGGGTCCCCATTCTTCATGTAGACCTAACCATTGTCAATCCGGGCTCCAAAGGAAACATTGTTTTTGTTGTTTTTGGCCGGAACGGCGCGACTGCCCGGTACAGTGGCGCCGGAGAGGAGGATGTCGAGGCGGCCGGGTGATGAATAGACGCTATTCGCCAGTTTTGCGAGCGCTTCCTTGATAGCCTTAACTCCGCTCATCTTATCGTAGAGTGTTAGTTGGGAACTGAGAAGGTAGTTTTGGGGTTTCAGCATAGATATCTGAACGAAGCCTTGGACGAACTCTGAATAATGTACTGCGGGGTTGGAGAAGGGGGGTTTTCTTATGTATTGAACTTATACAAGGGAAGTTTGAATTATGAGTCCTATTTTGGTGTTAGTTGGTCCTTTGGGTTTCTCATTTGGTAACTTACTGAAAAGTTGACGAAAGGAAATCTCTGAAAGGTTTAGATTTTTTTGATCTGTTTGTATTGAACGAGGAAAGAAGTAGTGATGGTGATGGCTTTTGAACTGATTTATCCAAGTCAAATAATGGGAAAAGTGACTGGTTAAATAGATCAAGTGGTCGGAGTGCAACATAACGACAGGTCTCACAAAGCACAGCCCGTAACGCGGAGCCCAAGTGATGTCCTCAATAGATGTTGGTCACTTCTAACTTTGAAGTAAACTCCACTCAAGCGTTTATAGCAATCTGTTTATAGGTCTTCTGAAGTAGAGCATGCTTGATCCAACAACGCGGCCTCTTGAATTTAATTTTTACACCGGGCGTTGAATGACTTTGCCTTTACCTCTTCTTGGCACCAACTCTTGTATCAGATCCTCATTATGGATTTGGATTTGGATTTGGATTTACAGCTATCAATTGCGAGTTTTGGCCACATTGAGTGCCGTGTCATTTGGAAAACTTGCTTATGAATTAATAGGCCACTTTTCTAAGAGGAGCAGAAGTATTTCTCATCTTTCCTTCATCTTCTGCTTCCGTTTAGACTCATAACCCGTGGCAAAACAGGATTCAGCAAAGACTCAAATAAGCGCCTGGGTCACACGGTAAACGAATGTGATATCAACTGCAGGTGGTAAGGTAAGGTTCAAAGTGGGTCCCCAGCGGTGCGCTTATGTCCCAGGCGTCAAACAATTACTCAATTTTTGAAGTATTGACCATTCCTTTTATCTTTTAAACCCCAGGAAAATAATTCAATTGATGCAAAATCAATATTCTGCACTGCTCCCCAAACAATAACCGAGTCAATCTATTTCAAGGGATGAAGCTTGTGATTGGCTCGGAAGTTCATGCCTAAGGCTCCAAATAAACAACCCCGGGCCTCGCTCCAGGTCAGGTACCGTCCAAGGTCCCGTCTGTTGCATCGTTTTTCCCTGTAGGTTAACCAACAACTTCAAGTATGAAGAAACATGAAATCAATTCACCTTCCCCTACGATCCATCAAACACTGCTCAACAAGTTCCGGTATTTTTTTCGCTGCTAGTTATCAAAGTCATACCATCATTCCCAAGTCAAGTTCGTGGTCACCAAAATCAACTGCCCGTTCCGCTGCCATGCGCTTCTCAAGTCACCAGCCAGACAAAGACTGGAACAAACATGAATAATTCTTCAAATTCAAACGCGCTCGGTTTGTCCGAGACGAAGAAGGTGAAATGGCTCGACGTTGCGTCAAATTCGATATGAATGAACTAGCTCGAATTGCCGCACAGGCAATTGGCTGCAAGAAATGTGTCAATGTCAAGAAATACCCAGATGGCATGTATAGCAAGGCGTTTTTGCTGACCATGGAAAATGACAAACAAGTTGTGGCGAAAGTTCCGAATCCAAATGCTGGCTTGGCTCATTTTACGACAGCAAGCGAGGTTGCAACTATGTACTTTGTATGTAATTTCCCTTTCCCTTTGACCCTCTCATATCTCTAAATTTGGTTTTACGAATCCAGGCTCGCGAAATTTGCAAAACTCCCTCGCCCAAAGTTTTTGCCTGGAGTTCCAAGGCTAGTGAGAACTCCGTAGGTGCAGAATATATCATTATGGAGAAGATCGAGGGCGTCCCGTTATCGACCCATTGGAAATCAATGCCACTCGATAAGAAGTCTGTTATTGTGAGGAAGTTGGCGAGCTATCAAAAATCCTGGATGTCACATACATTTAAACAATACGGAAGCCTTTACTATGCGGAGGATGTTCCCGCTTCATCAGGACAGCCATTATTTTCTTATTACGACGAGAATGCCACTGAAATCCAAGACAAGCGGTTTGTCCTAGGCCCTAGTGTGAACCGGCAGGTAGTTGACTTCGGGAGAGCGCAGATTGATTTTGACCGTGGTCCTTGTATGTTCGAAACCATTCCTCTGTGACGCAGCAAAGATTGCTGACCTAGTGCATAGGGAATACAATGGAAGAATATTGCATATCGACCGGACAGAGGGAAATCGCTTGTGTAAAGGCGATGGAGCCCTTGCCTAAGCCACATGTATACATAGCCGGTCGATATATCCCTTCTCGGGCAAGAAAGATTGCTGCTCTGGAAGCCTACTTGAAACTTATCAAGTTTTTATTGCCAACAGACCCCTCGATAACTACCCCACACATTTGGCATACAGATCTTCATCCAGAAAACATCTTTGTTAGCCCAGACGACCCTTCGCAGGTTGTCGGAATAATAGATTGGCAAGCTGCATCTTTGATTCCCCTCTGCGAGAATGCCCCACTGCTCGCGCTCTTAGATTACGAAGGGCCACAATTGAATGGAATTGAACGCCCAGAAGAACCCAAGAATTTAGATGAATTGGATGAAGTTGAGCACGACAGAGCCTTTGACAATTGGATGGACATGATGCTGGCATCATACTACAGAAATCTTATCTACAAGAAGAATACACGCCTGTACCGTGCTGTCGAATATTATGAGACTATCAGTTACGAACTCCTGAGCTACGCTCGGAACATTCTGATAGATGGCGAAATTATTTTTCTCGATCGAGTAGCCGACGAGCTGAAGGATGTATGGGGTACACTACCCGGAGTCAAAGCGATGGGAAACCCACCTTTCCCCTTAGAGTTTTCTAAGGAGTTCTTAGCTGTCCTTGCTGAAGACTACGAAAATATGGTGGAGGGAATGAAAGTGATGAGTAAGATCAAAGAAGGGGTAAGAGTCCTCTTTCCGATCGAGATTACGGTATCGCACGAGAAGTATGAGATTGCGAAGCGGACTTTTGAAGGATACAAAGAGATGGTGCTTGAGAATTTTGCTAGGAATAAGAGGGAAAAGGCTGCGGTGCGCGCTTGGTGGCCTTTTGAGTAAGGAAGAATTTGGGGTTCCAATTTGTTCTTATGTATTATAGAAATCTGTACTTTGCTCGAGAACCTTTGTCCTATTGACCAATAAGCATCATTGCGAATTGGTCGCAACTTCAATCAGAAAGAGCATCCGAAGCAGATAATGTGGCGAATTGTTCATAAAAGATCTGTGTTGTTAGAAATACACAAGCTTTGAACTAATTGACTCTCTGAAATTTGCATCAACTCGCTATCGGTACAGCGTGCATTCCGTGGATAGATCGTCCCATGGTTATGCTTGAATTGGAACATTATCTTTGTCCCGCTTTTGAATAGAGCACTACTACTATAATACAGACTATGGTAACAGTGAACAAAAAGTATAGTACCTCGTTCAAACTTATAGGACTTTTCACGATTGTTATATAATTTTACAACCGCTTTCAAGTGAGTTTGAGCTAGACAAAAATCAGTGCGCATTTACCGTTTTCTGTATCTGAGAAGCTCACAAGTTAATCAGATAGAAAACACCAGATCTTTTGTTCGTAAAATCTGATCCCTAGCTTATATGTGGTTGAACATGGACCTATTTCTAGACTCAATAAGACTACCCATCTACTCGATCTCCACATCAAATACTTCTGGATTAGGCATCGGAAAATGAAAACAATGACCATAAAGTCAACGACTCAGAATGGACCTCGAAAAACACAGACCCTAGCAAACGCCACAACTTCAAGCAATGTATTCGACGAAAAGAAAAGGGGGCCTACAACAACTCCCCATGCCCCCTCCCCCCTTTCCTCCCCAGATCTAAGCTTACGAACGCAGGTAATGAAACCAATCCACTTGAACAAAAAAAAGAGCCCCATGACCACAAACGAGCAGATAGAAACATCAGATATAGGAAATAATCTTAATTCCAATACTTAAATCCCAGGTACAATAATACCAGCTATTATACTCAAGCCTTGCTACCCAACTCCTCGCTCACCACAAGAAAGTTTTCTCGTCAACTACTTAAGGGGACTTTATCGTGTGGTCTCCTTCGCCACTTTCTGCTCTCCATATCACCCCACATACTCACCTTGCGATAATTCCAGGACGGAAGATCCAAAAAATCAGGTGACCAGGTTCAAGGCATCTCAACAGTAATAGACTCTGAAGACGTCTCGCTTCTTGGAATCAAAGTGGTATCACATTCTATAAGACTCGCAAACCCCAACGTGCACAGGCTACCACTACAAAAAACAGGGACCAGAGGAGCACCAGCATGAAGTAAGAAAAAACACAGTCGTCCCCCAAAAAGCGAAAAAACGCCGTCTATGCAAAATGCCAATCCCTTCTCTCTCAATAAAGAAAAACGCAAAAATCCCATCTATTTCGCTCCCAAAACAAAAATTCGCAACGATGGCACCAGCAATCCAAAATGCTCCCACTCACCCCTCAAGCCTCCCTCTCCTCTAACTCCTTCTCTTCAGCCAGCCTCGCCAGGTGAGTGTATCTGATGCTCCACAAACTCACGATAAGTCCAACCAAGCACGAAACGACCGTAACCATGTAAGCCTCGCGATAACACTCCAAACCCTCACTACACATCCTCTCGCCATCCTTACCCACAACACTATGCGCATCAAACACGCGCCCATAAAAGATGTTGAACACATTGCCACTAATCACCGGACTCAATGTCATGGTGCCCCAGTTTTGCGAAAGGCCAGCAACGCCAAAAGCCTCCGCGACGATAGAGGGGAAACAACCGAAGAGAAAGCCGTAAGCTAGGCCCGTGAGGGACGAGACGAAGATGAGGTTCATGGGACGGGTTATGGTGAGGGCGGCGACTTGGGTGATGAGGAAGATGAGGGAGGCGAGGGTGAGGCACCAGAGGCGGGAGGCTTTGAGGACTTTGACGAGGAAGTCGGATCCGACACCTGATATATAAGGATTAGCGAGTATCAGATAGGGGAGAGGGATGGGGATTTACCAGAGAGGAGACGACCGAAGAAGCTGCAGACTGAGAGAATGGAGACGTGCATTGCTTGACGCTTCATGATGAATTCGTCGGTTACCGAGTCATCGTAGTGTTCCCATAATGCTTGGACATCATTTCCGATATTGCTTAAACAAATCAGTAGGGAGTTCACAGGGAACAAAAGGAGTTTTTCTTACTTGATAGTCATCAACCCGATTCCCGTCAATATCCCCATCAAAATAAACATTTGCCAGAATTCCATCATATGAAGCATTTGAAAGCCACGGATATCTACACGATGGGCATGGTCCTTAACATTAATTTCTTCATCATTTGCACTATCATTTTCAAGATCACCCGGAATGGAGGAATCTCTGGACATCAAGGAGGAGGTCTCGTCTGTCTCGGACATGGGTAACTCGTCCGCAGGTGCCTGTACTACTTGGTCTACTTGGATTTGATTTAGGGCCTGTGTCTGTGTATTTGTATTTTGTGGATGTGGGTGGAGATGTTCGACTACGAATTGCGACCTACCTGGCTCAGCCTCTAACAATGCTCGATCCACCCTATTCTTGTTATCCTCCGATTTTGTCCTGTGGAGGCGATTCCCGGAACCTGAAGGGACGGCGGTATAGTGAGGGTGGGGGTAGACCCTCAGAAAGAAGAATGAAATGAAGACCAGGCCAAAGGTTCCACAAGCTAGGAGAAGCAAGAAATGCCCTGTGTTGCCCGGTAGCACGAATTGGGCAAACGATGAGAAGAAGAAAGCGCTTAGTCCAAAGGCCGCCAGCGGAAATCCAGTTGCTGTTCCTCGATGGCGTGGCCAGTTCAAGGCTGATGTTTTGACGGAAGCTGCAAAGGCAAAACAACCACCCAAGCCGGTCATATATGAGAAGATGCAAAGTAGGGTCATCGAGCCAGACCCGCTGTCGAAAGCTTGGTGTAATGGAAAGTATCCTGCCGCTAGTAATATGGCGCCCACCATGACAGCGATTCGAGGACCTTTCTTGTCAACCAACATGCCTATTGGTATTCCCATTGTATACATGCCCAGATTCGCAGAAAGTCCGATAAGATTACTTTGGGTGGAAGAAAGCTTCAGCTTCTCAGCGAATTGTGGTGCCCATGCCGAATAGACATACTAGATGTTGTCAGTTGTGAAATCATATCCTCGTTAGGAGAAATAGCATACATTGGTACCACATGCCAGGGAAATAGTCGTCGCAGCGATACTCGAGACAATTCTCGCCGTCTTCAGCGACCTTTCCGACATGTTGGAAGTGGGATGCATGAAATGTGTGTGAATGGGCTCCTAAGGGTGGATATCGGTAGGTTGGTGTTGACTGTTTTACTCGACGGTCATTGCGCCCAGAGGAGGGAGGGTCGTATTGTGTTCACAGTGTTGCCTTCAATACCATCTCGGCCTCGAGTCGATGGGTATGGAAAGATATGAAGCAATTGACAGAGGTCGAGGGAGGATGAGTACGTGTTCGTGAGGGTTGATAAGGGCGGTGTTCAAAAGTGTAGAGTGGAGCAATCAGGACCGTTATCGCGCCAGGGGAAATGGCGATGACGGGACGCGAGCTCGGAGAGGTGGCTGCAGTGGAGTGGAGTGGTTCGAGTAAGTGTGGTGGGTTTTTTCAAAAAGATATAAAGTAGCACCAGATCACTTTGCCTATGTAAATTTGAGCCTTTGCTTTCGATATATCCTGAAAATTAAGTGTAACTATTCTCCAAGTCCGTATTTGTACTCAAGTGACCTTCACTACCGGTAGGGAGTCCAGGTGTTTATATTCATCACATGCCGAAGAATGGCCGTTTGCGCTAGTCAAGCCCCTCCCCCTCCAGCCACCACCAGCCACAGCCGATTCAGCCGCGCGGATGCGATCACTCAACTGACATCAACCCGCAGCCAGCCCTCCTCTCCCACTGCAAGCGTCAACAACACCACCAAATCCATCGTGAGCATTTTCACCAGATATCGCCACTTCATTGCGCAACACAGTCTGGCACTATGGGTGCTCTCCTCTCTTTGCCATTGCTGGCAGTGCCTAGCGTAGGCACTGTACGTTCCCCCAAAACCATGCGCCAGTCGCCCGATTTTGACTCGAACTAACATTTATTACAGATCTTTGGCTTTGCAGCAAGTTGTTGCGGTGCAGCCACTTGTTCGGCCGTCTGCAGTGCGTGTGGGAAATGTGGCAACAGGTGAGCTTGATTCTGATCAAAAGAAGCCCTATCAGTCAACTAACAACCTCAGTGTTGCTACGAGAATCGCATACGCCCTCATCCTCCTCGTCAACTCGATCCTATCTTGGATAATGCTCACGCCCTGGGCAATCAACAAACTACAGAAACTGACTCTCGATTACATGACAATTACCTGTCCCGATGGAGCCTGTTATGGATGGGTTGCAGTCCACCGAATCAACTTTGCGCTCGGAATATTTCACCTGATAATGGGCCTCATTCTACTTGGCGTCAACTCCTCGAAAGATCCACGAGCTGCTATTCAGAACGGGTTTTGGGGCCCTAAGATTATTGCCTGGTTGGCGTTGATTGTAGTTTCGTTCTTCATTCCTGAGGCATTCTTCATGGTCTGGGGTCAATACATTTCCTTAATTGGCGCCACTCTCTTCCTCCTACTCGGTCTTATCCTCTTGGTCGATTTGGCACATACTTGGGCGGAATACTGTCTCGAAAGGATTGAGGAAACTGATTCTCGTGTCTGGAGAGGAATTTTGATCGGCTCAACCCTGGGAATGTACGCCAGTTCCCTCGTCATGACAATTCTTCAATATCTCTTCTTCGCCAAGGACGGGTGCTCAATGAACCAAGCCGCCATTACGATTAACTTGATTTTGTTCCTTGTCGTATCGGTAGTTTCAGTCCATCCAGCAATCCAGGAATACAATCCCAAGGCTGGCCTAGCCCAGTCTGCTATGGTTGCTATTTACTGCACTTACCTTACCATGTCAGCTGTTTCTATGGAACCAGATGACAAACAGTGCAATCCTCTTATCCGCGCCCAAGGCGCTCGAACGACCTCCATCGTCATCGGTGCCGTTGTAACTATGTTGACTATTGCATACACCACCACCCGAGCCGCAACACAAGGCATCGCTCTCGGAGGAAAAGGAAAGCGAATCAGACTCGCAGAAGATGACGAGCATGACTTGGTCACCCAGCAACCCGACAGCCGCCGTGAAATGCGCGCCGCCGCACTCCGTCAGGCAGTCGAAGAAGGCTCTCTACCAGCAGACGCCCTCATGGACGACGACGAAGACAGTGATAGTGGAAATAGCGCGAAAGACGACGAGAGAAGCTCCACTCAATATAGTTACGCTCTCTTCCACATTATCTTCTTCCTTGCTACTACCTGGGTCGCTACCCTACTCACCATGAATATTGAGGAATCTACCCGAGACGGAAAGGACTTTGCGCCGGTTGGACGAACGTATTGGGCTAGTTGGGTCAAGATTATCAGTGCTTGGGTTTGTTATGGTATTTATACCTGGACTCTAGTGGCGCCTATTGTTTTGCCTGATCGGTTTGACTTTTCTTGAATTGGGTGGTGGGAGCAGAGTGTAGGTTGGTGAGGATTATGTACATTTATTTTATAGCACAGGGTGTGTGGGAATGGTGGATCGATTGACTTGATTATTCGCATCGGGAAGCGGGGAAGATGGCATTGTCGACCTTTTTTTTTTGCTTGTTTTATTTTAGTGAAGGGGACCATGGTATGCATGATAATTGGGACGAGAAGGCCTGGTTTGATTAATTGACATTTGTTTATACTCAGGCCGAGTGCCGTTTTCCTCTTTTACGCAGTCCTTTTGCGAATTCTTTCTCTTTTTCCTTTCAGGGGGGATTATTTTTTCAGGGTTGTTGGTTCGAATCTGGTTGGTCCTACTATTAGACGGGTGTTCTGCCCCATCCCGAAGCCTCTGGGATTTGACTTCCGAGCTGCCCTTTCTTCTCCTTCCTCTTTCCGTTTGTACATGTATAGTTCCGCATACGGCCAGTAAGAGGGTAAGAGAGTCTGCTAGACAACATTTCATGCCTCTCTCCTTCACGCGCTGGACAAGATCACTGGTAGTGATAGCGCCGGAACACCAAAAAATCTCCTCCTTTGGAATAGATGGTTTCTGTAACTATGTGGGGGGGGGGGCACTTACGTGGACCTATCTTTGTCTACCGTGAGTCGAGACGAGGGTAGTCAAGATATTTTCTAACCCGAGCCTAGCATAATAAATACTCTATAAATACTTCTATGCCACGAGGGATCACGGGCACCCCGTTTGCTCAATTGGTACAGGCTCTTGTCCGAGGCGCTCTACTCTCTATTCTTTGGAGAACTTCTCTCCTCTTTTCGATTTCATGACGTTGACTGGTTCGCTTCAAGGGTGATTGTGAGATAGGGTTATGATGTTTGTTTGTGAGTGTTCGGGCGGTGGGATTGAACCCAAACCTCCTCATTCATGAATGACCTGCATACGTCTGTTTGGTTCATTCCTTAAGAAAGAGTTGGCTATTCACTCAACATTCGTGGTGCTTCTACTGTCTCCTAGTTAGCTCTCTAAATCCTGCTCACTGTTGTTGGAGCTTCAATATTGCTCAAATATATACTGAAAACACGCTCCCCTAGTTTAAGCGAAGGTTATCCTCTCGCTTAAAACCGTGTCCTTTGGCGTTTACTAACTCGTGTGACATCACAACGATAGAAAGTTGAGGTAACTTGCCCGAAACAGAGTCTGAGGTTTGGAAGCACTTTTTCTAATACTACAAGGTCACAGAAGAGGCCTTTGGGTGGTTGAGACCACCCGATAACGGTAACGCAGTACCACATAGAAAGGTTTCATAGCAGAGTACGCACTTGGAAACATAATTAAAAGGATCGAGAAAAGTACATTTAAGAAGATAACCTACACTCCGTGCTTTCGTTCTGTTTCCTTTTGCGTTTTCTCTTCGCATTCTCCATTACTGGCACTTTCATTTTGAATTATGGTCATTCTTCGCATTTGTGGCAACAGTCTTTCTTACGGAGATTCATTCACATCTGGTGCTTCTGTTTCTTTTATGCGGAGTTCCGAGGGGCCTTTTTCGCTGGACTTGTGTTTGAGAACCCATGGGTTTTTCGTATCGCAAGGCCAAGAGTTGCTCATAGTAGTGTTCCAGTAGGTTGAATATATATGATGTCGAAGACAAGAAAAGGCAATGCTTGGGTGTTGAAATATAACTCCAATCCTATAAGTTTGTTTCATTTTCCACAAAATGGAACTGTTAGTACTAGATCAAATCGTTTTCTCTTTTACAGTTTCTACGTAAAGTCACAAACTCATACGTTAACTCTTCATCATGTGGTTGAACTAGGTTGGGATGATTCTGGAAATTTTAGAACACCCGGGAAGAAAATACTTGGAAAATATCACCAAGGGGCATAGAGCAAGTTGGAGTTCGATATTTCCAGAGACAATCAGTTGAACTGTTCTTGGCATTACTTTCTAATGTACGCCGCTTTTTGGCACAATACTGATATTCTCTGACAACTAGAGCACTTGGGAGGCCAATCAGGACTCAGGGCCAGCGGACTCACGATGACAACACATCCACACCGATGACAATATCGAAGATGAACGTTAGATAGCTCTTTTACTTGCAACTTTACACTTCACATTTACAATTCTATGGGATCATTGGAAACACGAAAGTTAAGAATTAAGGAACAATAGTAAAACAAAGAAAGTTGCAACGACCAATTTTGATAAGATATCTCATTATCTAGTGTATCGTTTTTATTTTATTCTCGCAAGAATTCATTCATTCAAAAAGCTGGAGCAATGGTGCAGTGTGAACTACGAGTATGTTATGACTTCGTAAGCCTCCTTCTCGCTCTCCCCCTCCAAAAAATCAAAGTCCTCTTAGCTAACAACAGTGACACGACTGTATCACCACACTCCACCCCCCCACTCACCGATCCCCATCTCAAAAACTCTCCGATGCAGTGTCGCCTACCCCAAACAAGTACACGAGCTACATGTCTACTCAGCCTTACAAGTACAGTAAGTTGGCCGTCCGAAACAACCCCTACATACATGCCCATTCTTGGGTAAGATATCTAATTGGCGAGCGCCCCTCACGAAAGAAAAAATGTGAACCAACGTACTGTAACAAGTACAGTAAAGTTTGGACTAGCACATGCACACATGCACACATGCACAGCAGGGATCAAAATCCTCCAGTATGCAGACGGTACTGTATGAATAGCAAGGCTTCTGCATTCCGTATTCCGACTCGTGTGGTTGAACAACCTTCTTCCCTCCTCTGTCACTCAAAAATCCATGAAAGATAACGGCGTTCGAACATGGGAAATTACGGTATTGTAAGAGGCACCCATCCATCAGCCATTCTTCGGTAAAGCATGCGATTGGTTTGAAGTACCCTCTCCAACCACCGACTCACACCTCACCATCCATCTCACTGAAAACTTCCAGGTTCTTCACCAGGATAAACCACTACCGGTACCATGCTTAACGTATTCTTTCCCCAATCGGTAACATGCGGTTGGCATGTCAATACCCCTCATGCAAACCATGCATTGACGACCCACCTCGGGTTACATCGCAGGGTACAGCCAGAACCCCCTGTAACTAAGTAAATCCGCGAAGTTCTTCAGCACCATGCGTCGTACAGATACTACGCCGCAGAGAATATCTCGTGCTTCTGGAGTACCTCCGTAACTTTACGGCCTTTACCCCATTTCTCCTGACTGTACTCGAGGCTTACGACCCAGCTAGATTACAGGAAAGGTTTTGTGTAGTACAGAAACTGGTTCGACAAATGTGAGATTATATAGTTGAAAACATGAGAAATATATCATTATCCACTCGTCTCTTTCTTCCAAAGCACCACCTGGGAAATTGCTTCAAATCCGGAAACAAGAAGTCCTAAACCAAACCAAGAATAAACCAAAACACCCATTTTTCCTTCCTGACCATCCTTCAGTTCGCCCCTGAGCCCAGTTCCCAAAAAAGAATACAATTCTCAAACCTCCACAAATTGTCCTCCATCCAAATTAGATCAGCCGAGCCATCCGGTGACATCAGCATCAGCCCAAATTCTCATTGAGAGCTTACGAGTGCAAGAACGTCTTCCCATCACGATCAGTCCCCGTTTGTTGTACACTAACACCAACTGAAGTAGTCACAATGATATTATTCTCCCCCTTCTCGATATCCTCCCTCCACGGCGCGAAACCTTGCGAGGCAGTTGAGGAGCTAGGGCTAGCGATGACTTGAGATGATCGTCGTGGCGCGCTGCTTCTAGTGGGAGAGAACATTTCAACGTTTATTGCGTGCGAGCCGCCCTGGACGTAGGTCCTTGAGCCGGTATCGATTGTTCGTTCGTAGCCTCGTCTTGAGGTCGAGGTAAAAAGGTTGGGGAAGACTTTTGCGACGACGGGACGGATGGTCTGGAGAGAGGCGCAGATGATCCCGGTGTTGATTTCGATGGTAGACCACATCCCACTGTTTATGTTTTTGACTGTGTATGACTTATTAAAAAAATGTACTACAAGTCCCATAGGGAGAAAAAGACTTACGAATAAGATCATCTGCTGTTGATGCCGCATAGAGACTTTGTAGTCGAAGGATACTGACCAAACACGCGCTGTGAAGTGTCAGCTACTCTGTTTTCGTCCGAGGGGCCATTCAACTTACAATCCTCCAAGTGCGAAAATAAACATCAGCAAAATCTTCTGGTTTTTTGGTATGACCAACTTCAACAAAACCGGGATTGGCAGTGCCAGCAGAACGATATCGGTGAATATCGAGAACGACGCGTTGAAGAACCAGAGGAATTTTTTATCTACACAGTGACCATTGGTGATTGTGAGATCCCAGAAGGCCGAAACGGGAGAGCAAGCGAATATGGAGATCCCCAAAGACTCTATCCCAAAGCCAATAACAAGGGCCATAGAAATCCAGCAGCAGTATCTGATTCTTCCGGTGGTGAAGACCCTCATGTATTGTAGCACGATTGCGAATTTCGTGAGTGTAAGTGAGATGTTGTAGAAAATAATAGCAACAAAGAGACTCTATGCCACAAGAATTGTTAGTTCAGAAGACGTTAGAATTAGTATGCATCGGCTTGCCTTCAAGAACTCCTCCTTATCTTCCAAAGACAGTGTTGGGCTAGGCTTCCCTAAACCATATCTTGCTTCTGTGATCGACCAAATCAGTTAACATCTTTGAGGTTCAAGGGATGATCAGCAACACACCTCGAACAGTTGCCGCCAAAACACCGAGGGAGCAGATCTAGAATTTAGCATTAGCATCAACTTCTTGAGTCCCCCATTTCAATTGAGAATATGCTAGAACACTTACCAGAGACGCAACAATAGAGATCTCATCGCGCCTCCCAACCTTGGTAAAACCAAACCTTGCTACTAGCCTCAAGCCGACAAAAATGATAGCGAGGAAAGTGAAAACGGTTGAGACCGCAACCACTTTCACTGCCCCTGATGATAGCGTAGAACTCATGAAGGGCCCGTTACTTGTTAGTGATTTTGCTGAAGAACTCTTTTCTACTGTCCAAGTGGAGAAAGATGCTAGCGGTATCATATATGTGGAGCTAAGGTGATCCTTTTCTACACGTACCGTTTATAAGTGGTACGGTGGTACGTAGATCAAGGTCAAAGCAATGTCTGGCAACGAAAACTGGCCGAGTCCATCAAGGGTGAGAGGAGACAGCCGAATGAACCTTGACAGCTTACTATTTCCATGGGTTTACTCCTGGCTCAGAATTCAGTTCCGTCAATGTAACCCCTGGCTTTTGAGGAGAACTTGGGGAACTTTGGAACCCCAAACGATTATCAACATGCAAGCACCTTTGGTTACGCCAACCCCCACATATCACGATTTTGATACTCACTCATGTCTTACCGTATATTGATTGCCCATAACGTTGAGATAGACCATTTGACGAGAAACGAGTCATAATTGGTCAAGGGGGTATTGAATCTCTGGGGTGATGGAAGCAGCTAGTGACGGTTCGGGAGTCTTCCGACAGCCGGAACAGAAGTACAGCCGCTAGTGCCAGGCACAGCATAGGTATTTGGAACCTCCGATAAGCTAGTGCAGCATTGTGGAGGGACAAAGCGTTTCAAACATTTTGGTTGATTTGCTTCGGTATCGCGAGTCGAACGCGCATAGGTGAGTTGTTCTTTGTCGTGGCTTGAAAACTACAAGAATAAGTACAAAGAGCACAATACTTTTTGGAAGCGATACAATGCTAGCATATCAGCATTTTGGAGAGGCTCACAGGACAAACATGCCCGCAAAATGGGATTGTTTGTGTGAGGCACAGAATCCTGTCGATCAATCAGAGCCGGATTCCAGAATCAGACGACCCAGATTCGGACAAGCCACCATTTGGCGCCACCCGTGCATGTATCCGTAGTTGGTGGTATTCCAATTGGTTAACAAGTAAACACCCAGAGACGGAGCTGAGAAGTAATCCCTCTGAGTGAATTGTTGCAAAATTGCTAGGTCAATGGTCGAAGTATTCAGGGTAGCCACTTGAATTAACCTAGAAAGTTGGGACACCGGGTAAGCAAGTACGATCTTTGATGAGACTGCAAAGACTTGGTGCATCGGATATAAGCAACAGTTATCACGAAATCGCACAAACAATCGACCCACCAGCCTTGACTATGCAGCAACACACCGCACATTCGATTGCGCCAGAAAATCGATGCATCGAGTGATTGAGGGTACAAGTAACTGCGATTGGTTACAAGGGGCAGTTCTTGTTTTCTCGCAGCGAACTCGGTCAAGATGTAACGTCTGGGGATAACATTTCTTGCATGTTGCTGGTTCTGCATATACGCAAAGAACCCCACAGCATTTGACTTTCTCAGATATAAAGTATACGTAAGGAAGTCGTCGCGGTTTTCCTTTGCGCCAGATACCAATTCCACTTGGATTTGGGTAAGATTAGCTGGGCAAGCCTCGGTAAAGAACTTGAAGATAGAAGAATGGGGAAAGACGATGCGTGAAGGAGGCGGACGAGAATGGGTTGGGACGAGTGTCATCAATCTGTAAGCAGCAGAGAAAATAGCAAGTAGTAGAAGAACAGGAAAGGGATAGCGAAGCGAATAGTTAGGAGACGTCCGCTTCGCCGGTGGCGTGAGAGGTTGGCCGTCAACTTGATCTTCTTGGATGATTGGGTGCCTCTGCAGAAGTTGGTTTTCGTGGGTACGAATCTGCGAGATTTGAGGGGGTAGAAACAGAGGGTGGATTCGATGAGGTGGGTGAGGTTATTGAGATTTCATTGTTGCTAAGCGTGGATGTCAAGCAGGTGGAGGAAGTGACGTTGGAGAAATAAACAAGTTGTACTCCACTCACTCTGCCTGGGAAAAGCCCGGCGGCTGACTGTCCCGAACTGCCGGTGACTTCCTACATAGAAAATGGAAACCACTTAACGCGTCGTCGCGTGGAACCCGACCTCAACTTCAACCCTCAACTAAAACCAACCATGAAATGGCCACCATAAAAGCAATTGAAGGCCGGACAGTTCACCAGATCCAGTCCGGTCAGGTCATCGTTGACCTCTGTTCCGTCGTCAAGGAGCTGGTAGAGAATAGTCTCGACGCAGGCGCAACAAACATCGGTACGCCTTTTATCGACAGCTTCATTCCATACCAAAAACATTTGCTAACCCTCCTCTACAGATGTCCGCTTCAAGAATCAAGGTCTGGAGTCAATAGAGGTGCAGGACAATGGTGACGGTATTTCCCCCCAAAATTACGAAACGCTGGCCCTCAAACACCACACCTCGAAACTCTCTACCTATTCCGACCTCACGACTCTCCAAACATTCGGCTTCCGCGGTGAAGCTTTGTCCTCGTTATGCGCCCTATCTCAATTCTCTGTGACGACATGTCGAGCGGAAGATGCCCCAAAGGGAACGAAGTTGGAGTTCGAGGTTTCTGGGAAACTGAAAGGCACGAGCGTGGTAGCAGCGCAGAAGGGCACAACCGTCTCCGTCGAGAACCTCTTCAACAACCTCCCAGTCAGGCGACGAGAACTGGAGCGAAACATAAAACGGGAATGGAATAGGGTGGTAGGGGTTCTGGGTCAATACGCTTGCATTCAAACCGGAATCAAGTTCTCAGTCTCCCAGCAGGCTGGGAAAGGCAAAAAGACCACTCTATTTTCTACCAAGGGAAATAAAACTACGCGAGAGAATATTGTGAATGTATTTGGTGCCAAGACCCTCACGGCGTTGGTTCCCTTGGATCTGAATCTGGAATTGGAGGCTACAAGTGCACCCAGCCAGAGATGGAGTACACAAGAAGATGGAGGGAACAAGAACATTAAAATAGTTGGTCACATATCACGTCCAGCGTCTGGGGAAGGAAGACAAACCCCAGACAGGCAGATGTTCTTTGTCAACGCAAGACCTTGTGGGTTGCCACAAGTAGCGAAAGCATTTAACGAGGTCTACAAGTCGTATAATGCCTCACAATCACCTTTTATATTTGCCAACATTGAACTAGATACGCATTTATATGATGTCAACGTCAGCCCCGACAAAAGGACTATTTTGCTACATGATCAAACTCGCATGTTGGAGAATTTGAAAGAGGCTCTTGTTGTCCTTTTCGATTCGCAAGATTATACTGTACCTGTTTCACAGCTGCCGGCTCAGAAGCAGCCCTCGTATAAGCAATTGACAATTAGTCGTGAACCCTCACGCGCTACGGCTTCTCCTAGGAACACACCAAGCTCAAGAGGTGCCCCGTCAGAGCCTAGTGAAAGAGGAGACGATGTTGAGGCATCTCGGTCCTCAAGAGGGGAGCCAGGCACCGATGACGAGGAGGAAAGTCAACCTCGCTCGATGTCTGGAAAGGTTGTTGTTTCCCGTAATTCCTTGAATCGAGATGGGGCAGCAGTCAACCTCATTTCTAATTGGGCAGCTAGGGGGGCAGAGGAAAGAGGCAAGCCGATAATGCCGCCACCTCCAAAGATTGCGGTTGATCCTACAGCACTATCTCGGGAAAAACAAAGACTAGTTAAAAAGCTAGCAAAAGAAAAAGAAGAGGCAGACAAAGGCGGCTCCCCTGAAGGTCCGACTGAAGAACTTGCCAGTCCTGTTTCTACGGTTCAATCCTCTCTTGCTCCTGCAACATTCCAAGTCCCAATCCCGGTAGCAGATTTCAACGCGCGGCTTGCTGAATTGGAACAAGCCAAGGGTACCTTCGCCGAAGAGGATTCTAGTAAATCGGATGAAGAACCGCCCATACCTGCGCTCCAATCCCCTGCTAAAGAAAGACCTCCTTTGGCTAGTATATTTTCCAACACCCCGAGATCTAAACGAGGCCCTGCTGAAGTAGCGACGATTACCATCGGTGATCACACTACCACGAGCCCAATTGGGACACCAGCCCGCAACACAGACCACAGGCCTAGCATTACTAGTGTCTCACGTCGTTCTCGCATTGCAGCTCCTCGTCTTCCTTCGGATACATCATTGCCTTCTTTCGGCAGCCGTTTATCACAGCGGTTTGCTGCTCCGGGAACACAGCAACCTTTAGCGTCTCCCGAAGATGAGGTTGATGATGAAATCGAAGATAGTGATCAAGAAGCTGAACAATCTCCAGACAGAGTGGCAGCAAGTCCTTCGGCTGAACCAGATAAAGATACCAATGAAAGGGAAATTTCGTTTGATCCGGACCCAGAAGATGTCTCAATGGCAGACCCCGACCTTGAGCTGGATGACAACGCTATAGAGGAAGAGTACGATGATAATAATTCGTACATCGACGAAGCCGAAAAGAAGGCTCACGAAGATGCCAAAGTCCAAAGAATGATCCGAGCAGTAGAAGAAGACTTCGTCCAGCCCTCCCAAGAAAACATTCTCCGCACAAAAAATCTCATAAAAGGCTCCTCCAAAAGGAAAGATAGTACCATAAATCTAGTGAAACCACTTTCCACATCCCTCTCCTCCATAACCAAACAACTCGAATCTCTCAACCTAATACTAAACTCTTACAATTCCACCAAACCACTAAAAACCGAAGATGCACCTTTAGATTCTAAGCAAGCAGAGGAACAGCTCTCCCTCACAATCTCAAAGCCTGATTTTGCACGGATGAAAATTTGCGGCCAATTCAATCTCGGGTTTATCCTCGCCTCCAGAATTTCTTCTTCACAACCCAAGGAAGGCGCTCTTCGAGCCGACGACCTGTTTATCATAGACCAACATGCTTCGGATGAGAAATACAATTTTGAGAGGTTACAGTCGACAACGATCGTGCAATCTCAACCTCTCGTTCAACCCAAGGTCCTAGACCTCACTGCCATGGAAGAAGAAATCGTCCTTGAAAACCTGAAAATTCTCGAAACGAACGGCTTCTTGATATCTTTCGACCACTCGGAAAACTCTGTCGTAGGAAACAGATGTTCGCTCCTTGCTCTTCCCCTCTCGCGAGAAACGACATTTTCTTTGACTGACCTTGAGGAGCTAATCTCCCTCCTCACCGACACGCCGTTTTCCTCTACTGGGAATAATATGCCCAGACCGAGTAAAGTGAGGAAAATGTTTGCTATGAGAGCATGCAGGAGTTCCATCATGATTGGGAAGACTTTGAGTAAGAAGCAGATGGAGAATGTGGTGCGGCATATGGGGGAACTTGACAAGCCCTGGAATTGTCCGCATGGACGGCCGACTATGAGACATCTTTGTGGGTTGGGGATTTGGGATGAGTTGGGGTGGAAGGAGGGGGATGTGGGGGAGGTGAAGTCTGAGGCTACCGACTGGGCGGGGTATATGAGGGCGAATAGGTCTGGTGAGGATGAGGAGGATGAGTCGATGGAGGAGCAGGGTGAGTTTGAGGGAGACGAGGACGAGGACGCGGAACACATTGGAGAAGAGGGGTTTGGGGATGAGGCGGAGGAGGATGATGAATTGTTTGTGAGAGACGATGATGTAGGTGAAGAAGATAATCTGGAGGAAAGTTTTTGAAAATCAAACAACACGCACATATTATTCCTTCGATTGCCCTGTCCGTCTCCCGAAATAATGTACAAAAGCCAACACCCCTTAAATACCCAAATTTCCAAGCATAAATCCCCATTTGCAATGCGTTCATCTGCCCAGACATAAAAAGCATATCCAAACTCTGCATACCCAAGAACGCCGGGAAAAGTCCAAAGTCCCCTAACACGAGTAACAAGAATACTAACAGCCACTACTTATGTTCCAGTCACTTTTCGGAATCTGGTATTCCAACCATTTGCACTGCCTCCCAACCCCTCCTCGGCAATCTTGCCACTTGCGTCTCGAGGTCTAAATTTTCCTTTTTGATTCAAGAAATCATTCCCAGACGACGCTTGTCTGTTATTTGTTCCCACCATCACAGGAGGAGTAGCAGGTTTCAAATCCCCATAATACTTAGCCTTGAAATTATTCGCCTGAGGATCGGTCCTCATCTCGTCTCTTTCAGACGACATATCCGCGATATCACCGGTTCGCACGGTACTGACGGACGATACAGGGGAATGCGGTGCAGGATTGTAGGAGTTGTATTTATGACGAGGAGTTGGTGGGTTAGAGGCCAAAGGATTGGTGTGAAGAGATGAGATATCATCTGAATCGTCGAAGCGGTTGGGTACTGGTTGGTAGTTTCCCTTTTTAGGGGATTCGCTGCGGTGGCGTTTTCCAAGGGAATCGGAGGCGTACCAGCCTTGGGACATGTTTCCTGACTTTCGATTTGATCTTTGAGGAGAACCAGTTTCTGAGAGGGGAATTTCTTGATAGGATTGTCGTTTTGGGGGTGTTGAGGGGGCGGGACCGGAAGGCATTGTGTGTCTCTTGACATCAATGTTGGATGACGCCCCCGAGTTACGTAGAGCCTGGTATTGACGAGCTGGAAGGTCCACGCGGGAGTCACGGGATCCTGGAGGGGTGGATTTGTAGGTTGAGAAGGAGTCGGTGGATTGGGTTCTGGTATGGAAGAAGGGGATTGTTGGGGGACGGGAGAGGTCTTCGTAGGCGGCTCCTGAGCTGCGTTTTCCTGAATCCATGGCGGCTGAGAGACGCTTTTCGGACATGGTGGTTGCTGTTGACATTCTGTTTCCGGAGACTGTGGACTCGGTGTAAATGGATGACTTGTTGCGTTTGTGGCGGGAGATTCGGGAGGTTAGGTTATCTTCTAGAGGGTTCATGTCTGGGGGGAGGTTTGTGATTTTGCGGAATGTTACGGCGAGATATAATCCAATTGCCAAGGAAACCACATGCAATCCTCCTCCCGAGGTTGCAACTAAGAAGACTATTTTTGAGAAGGTAAATGTAAGAGATTGATCTGACAAAATGATCGTCCATGTCCCCATTGTGTTTTGGTGATTATATGCGACAAGAGCGCTGAAGGCGTAAAATGGTATTATTGATACGTCGAACAAAGATGCAAATATGTGGTAACTGGCAGATGATGCTGGTGTTCGACCTGAAGATCTTCGTGCGAGGTGGTAGATTCCATAGACGGTGTGAAGAATGGCAACGCTAGGCTGGACGACATATATTAGTATGTGCTCCGTCAAAACAATCATTTCCATGAGCTTACAGCGATGCGCATAATCCACCCCGTAACATTATCAATGCCTCTGATCATAATCATGAAGGCCAACAGGGACCCGGCGCACAAGACTTGAAGACATCTCAGAACCAGCTGGATAATCCTCATCCATTTTACCCACACCTTGACCGAGGGGTTCATAAGTTTCGGATTCGTGTTTCCATAAGGAAGTATTAAGAAGGAACTACTCGCATCGATCAGTATAAAATCTCTTATACCTACCCCTCTATTGAGAACACATACTCGGGATGTTGATTGAAAGATACCAAGGGTCCCTCTTGCTTCTTACGCGGGGGTTTGGGAGTTTGACTGGCCCGAGTTACAGCCTTGGGATCGAATTGTTTGTAGGGACTCTTGGGACCTTCTGTCTTGATGGCATCGTAGAGGTAGGGTTGTTGGGCGCCCATTATGAAAAGAGACAATTCGATTGACCGGAATGGAATGAACAATAGGACAATGGACAAAGAGAATGCGATCTGGAATGCGGGAGGGATATGACGAGGGCAGGGTATCCAAGCGCAGCAAGGAAGCGGAGAAGACAAGTAAACATCGACCCGCATATCGTTGTTAGGGCAACGTCCTGTCCTCGTTACCTATCAAATGAATGGAAGAACGATAAAACTTGATTTTTCCAAAAAGAAAAAACCCCTTAAATCACTAGGCTGCAATGGGTAGGATTTAATTACCCTAGATAAAAGGGTCAATAGGACAACTATACTGCCGCTTTACCGGTCTAACGCCCCGCTATATTTCCGATAGCCTTGTGTAACTCAGAGCTTAGCCGCCAGAGCCGCCAAAAATTCTAGCCAATTGTTCGAGGAAGCACCACCAGAAAGTCAGCTTCAACACCTCGATCAACTCCCGACCCTACTCCCCACGGATAATTCGATAAAAAGATAGGAGGAAGGACAATCAATTGACCCAACAAACCACTCAGTCAATCACCAAATCCAGCCGACAAAATGGCAGGCGGTCGCATGAAATACCGCCATCTCAACCGCTCCTCATCCCACCGACAAGCCCTCCTCCGAAATTTAGTAACCTCCCTCTTCAAACTCGAATCTATATCTACAACCTGGCACAAAGCGAAGGAAGCCCAGCGTCTCGCAGAGAAGCTCATCACGCTAGGGAAGAAGAACACAGAAGCCAGCAAGAGACGAGCGACCGAGATCTTTTATGTATATACCCCCTTCTCCTTCTCTGTCCAAGCTATTCAGAGAAGATTGGAGTTGTAGGCTAATTGAAATACAAGACACCACACGAATTAATCCCCAAACTCTTCGGTCCCCTCCGCGAACGATATGCCACCCGTCCAGGAGGCTACACCCGCGTCCTCCGCATCGAGCCCCAAAAACCCGACATGGCCGCCTCCGCAATCCTCGAATTAGTCGATGGTCCAAAAGATATCCGATTTGCCATGACAGCGCGGACAATCGCACGAGAGCGCGGAGAAGGAAAGGAGCTGAACGAAATGACAGCACGGAATTTTGATAAGGTGACGAGATTCAGACCCGGTGGGGAGAAGGAGCTAGAGGCGATGGTTGAGACGATGGCCGATTTGGAGATTACCGAGAGAGATAATGCTGCGAGTACAGAGAAGAGATGGGGCGGGAATGTATAACAGAAAATCAGAGAGGGCGAAAGTGCTAGATGGATGTGTTGTATGAGTGTACAGATACAATGACTTGCTTGTGTTAGTAGCATTTGCATATTAGGCGTTTGTCTCTGGGTTTTTAACAATTGTATTTATGGAACAAACCTTATGACATATATTTTTCTACAGGAAATCAAAGGTATCCCCTTTATCTCTGATCATTTTGGCCACCCTTTCTGTTCCGACAATTCTCTCTAACTTCAGTACATCCCATTTGGAGAAAATAGCTCTGACAGTTCCTTCCCCCGGTGACAATTTCCCCTCTTGTACACTCCTCGCCAAGAACCCGGCAACCATTTCGTGGTAGAAAATTGGATTGTCGGGTAAGCCGTACATAATTACCTTTTTCACTCCTCGCAATTGGTATCTTCTGAAATGATGTGCTCGCTCGGTATAAAGCAAAACACTATGTCGACCACTGAAGAAATGTGACCTCGCTCTTGCAACATCTCGAACACTAGTATACTCGGAAATGCTTCCAAATGGTAAAGTGCTTGTCGTTGGAGATGACAAGAAGTAGTTTCTCACCCTCACAAAGTCAAGATAGGAAGGAATAAATATCACTGTTCCCGCTGTGTCCTTGGCTCTCCGGGTCAAAGCTGGAATAGTGACAGTGGTAAAATAAGTGAAACGAGCATCTGGATCGTCGGCAAAAGAAGGTGACTCCAAACGAGAGAATGTTTGCTTGACCTTCAAGCCCAACTCCTGAATTGCGCCGTTGTAGTTGTCGCTAATTTTGATCTTCCCAGCCCAATTCTTCGACTGGTTAAAAAACAATGTGTTGAGCTCTGGTGTGTTGAAAGCAGCAAGTGCAATGACTTGACGAAAGTATTGAGCATTGTTATCCAAATACCAACTTCGAACACGACTAAAGTCACAACCATGAGCTTCCTTTGGTTGGAGGTTCAAGTGTTCGAAAATGTATTCCACATGCTCCCAGTTTTGTTGTAGTAATGCGTCCGCCTGATCAACTATGACCATTTCTATCGAGCTCAAAAAGTCCGAATCTCCTTTCTTGTCTTCCTTTCCTTCTAAAGCCATTCGTAATCCCAAGGGGCTGATAAAAATGATGTCCGAGTTGTAGAATTGGGAAAAGTACTTGATTGTTTTTCGAGTAAATTTCAGGCCTAGTCGAAACATGTCATCATCATTTCCACCAAAAAGTTCTCTGAAGTCGCTTGGCTTGTCGGTAGAGAATTTCTCCTCTTTTTCAACATATGAGTCCTCGAATCGTTTGCGGTTTTCTTGTTGTTCTGGTTCACATAAAGATGTAATTGTGTTTACCATTCGAACACAAGACTCGCGAGTTGGTAGGATCATAAGGATTTTTGGTCTAGTAAATCCTTGATCTCGTAGTTCGAGGTCTTCGTTTCCCTCTTTGGCTAAACGGGCATTATTTTTTATCACACGGTCTCGAGTTCTGTTCAGGTCAGTCTAGTTTTCAAATATTTTCGAGGGTAAGGACTAACTTGAAAACATGATTGACGGCATGGAGACATGCCAGACGCCGCAGATTTTCCGAATTGGAGGGTTTTCTTTCGCAGTATAATATATCCTGATATCCAAACATGTGTGTTGCAATGGTTTTCTCCAAATCGTCAAACGTGGGTCTTTGCTTTGATACAACTCCTGTCAATTTCTGCTTTAACTTCAGGTCGCTATGACTAGAGATTGGACTTGTTGTCGCCAGACTTATGGCACCCGTATCGTTTGCGGGAACGGATATGACTGCCTTTCCAACATTGGGTAGAATCGATTTGTCTGTTTTCCATTCCTTTTTCTGTATTGCTTCAAGTCTTTGACTCAAGATATTGTTGTTAGGATCTGCGAAATGTGCCTCGAAAGGATCCGAAGCATCTTCTTCCTCGTCGTCATCATCATCGTTCAGTAGGCCTTCAGTTGCAACGTCTGGTCCCTCTTCTTCCTCTTCCACTTCGTCGGCATCCTCCACAGGTACGTCTGAGTCCACTTCAGCATCTTCCTTTACTTCCTCGACTTTCGATTCCGGCGCATGATCCAACTTTCTCCTCTTCGCTTGTGGCCCCGCGTCGGCTGTGAGACTCTGTATCAGGGCAGAATATGGGCGCACAGTTGGTAGCGGCTCGTCGTCTGAATCGGAAGATTCTTCCTCGCTAGATGGCGCCTCGTCTTCCTCTTGGGAGGCACTTTCTGAATCCGACTTCTGGTTTTCCTCCTCCTCTTTCTGCTGTGCTAATCTTGCACTGTCAAAGACCGGTCTCTTTCCTCCTCTGCCTCTTGGACCGCCACGTCCTCCGCCTCTATCCCCTCCTCCGCGTCCCCCTCGTGAAAAGCCTCCATGAGATGTGCCGCCTCTAGAACCTCCCCGTCGGCCACGCGAGAATCCTCCAGAACTTCCTCTCCCTCGGGATCCGCCTCTGTTCCCTCCTCTGCCTGGGGTAAATGCCATTGATTGATGTTGCGGGGTTGTTGGTAATTATGCAGTGAGTGAACATCCAGAAAAAAAAGTCGAAATAACCGCCTTATCGGAATCTTATCTTAGCGTGGAACCCCCCCCCCAGGGGAGCTTTCACTTTCACTGACGGGCACCTCAGAGCTTGGATAGCTTCAGGTTCTGAATACCAAAACAACAATGAAGCGCAACAAATTCTGGGTGTGCACACGATGTGTTAGGTCCTTGACACCACGAGCGCCATTACTCCCTCGGAAGTTCCATACCTCTTTACGCCAGCGGTCCCCACTCGTAGCTCCTCAGAATGCTCGCCCATTTCGCATGGCCGTCATAGGATCCGGACCCGCCGGCTTTTATACCACAAAGAAGGTCATGTCAAATATTGACAATGCGGTGGTAGATATGTATGAGCAGTTGCCAGTTCCCTTTGGTTTAGTTCGTTTTGGTGTTGCCCCAGATCATCCCGATGTAAAGGTAGTGAATGTCCCTACCGACTTCCGCCTATCAAGAGTCACCGCTAATGTTAAAACATAGAACTGCCAACATTTGTTTGAAGAAGTCGCCGAGTCACCCAGATTCAATTTTTTTGGAAACATATCAATTGGAAAGCATGAAGGGGCATTACCTTTGGAGACCTTACTGCCACATTACGATGCCATTTTGCTTGCTTACGGGGCTTCTCGCGACAGAGCTTTGAATATCCCAGGAGAAGATGCATTGAAGGGGTTATATTCAGCTCGTGCTTTTGTTGGATGGTATAATGGATTGCCAGAATATGCAGATTTGGAACCAGACCTTACACTTGGTGAGGAGGCCATTGTGATTGGAAATGGAAATGTTGCCATGGATGTGGTCCGTATCCTGCTTCAGGATATAGACATATTACGCAAGACCGATATTACTGAGCATGCCATCGAAACCTTGAAGAAGAACACCGTCAAGAGAGTAAGAGTTGTTGGTCGAAGAGGACCTATACAGGTTTGTTCCATCCTTCATAATACTTTTCAAAGGCTGCTGATCACACTTATCAGGCTGCCTTTGAGCTTCCAGAACTTCGAGAACTATTGAGGCTACCTTCGGTAGCCTTCCATCCCGTTGAGGAGTCCATGATACCGGATTTATCTTTAATACCAAAGGATATTAAACATCGACGTCGGCGTCGAAAGATAGAAGCTTTAAAAAAAGGCGGGGTTGCACCTGTTTCAACTGCACCCAAATCATGGTCCCTGGACTTTTGCAAAGCACCAGTTTCTATCAACAAGAATCCGGAACACCCAGACCGTCTGGGAAGTATATTATTCGAGAAGACTACACTGAGCACAGATCTACTTGATCCTGAAGCAAAAGCCACAGGCACTGGCGAAGTTGTTAAAATTCCTGCGGCGTTGGCCTTCCGCTCAATTGGTTACAAATCAGAAGCTCTGTCGGAATTCAAGAAACTGGAGTTGCCATTTGATGACAAGCGTGGAATTGTTCCAAATAAAGATGGTCGTCTTGTCAATCCAATAAATGGCCAACATTTTCCTGGCATTTATTGTGCTGGATGGGTAAAGAGTGGCCCAACTGGTAATATTGACAGTACTATGCGTAACGCATTCAATACAGCTGAATCAATCACCATGGACTGGCAAAAATCACCAGACTTATTCAATTTTGGTAAGAGTACCAGTTTGGGCTGGGAAGGTGTAAAGGATGAAGCGGAATCAAGAGGATGTAGAAGAGTGAGTTGGGCCGACTGGAAGACAATTGATACTCACGAGAAAGAGAGGGGTCAAGCGGTCGGAAAGGAACGAGAGAAGTTCACATCGATCGATAAAATGCTAGCCGTACTAGACTAGAAACCTCGGTTTACTTGAATACCATGTACATTTAGTTTTACTGCTGCTTGAGCTTCTCAGTAAGCTCAGGGACTTTATCAAACAAATCTCCTACCAGCCCTACATCTGCAACTTGAAATATTGGTGCATCGGCATCCTTGTTGATCGCTGCAATGACCTTGCTGTCCTTCATACCGGCCAGATGTTGAATTGCTCCAGAAATACCTGCACAGAGATACAACTGTGGGGCAACGACCTTCCCAGTCTGACCAACCTGTAAACTGTTGTCCGCATAACCACTGTCAACAGCGGCTCTTGAAGCACCGACAGCTGCACCCAATGCATCTGCTAATGGAAGCATGACCCGGTCGAATTCCTCCTTCGATTTCAATCCTCGGCCACCAGAGACAACCTTTCCAGCGGTGGCCAAATCAGGTCTGTCTGACTTGGCCAATTCCTCTGATACCCATTCCGTAGCACATTCTGCTTTCGAATCAACTCCGTCCTCTACGGTGGCGGAACCTCCCTCAGCCTCTGCTGCTGGGAATGCAGTTCCTCTAATGGTGATTATCTTGGTATCGTCAGAGGATTCGACCGTCGCGATGGCATTTCCAGCATAAATAGGACGAACGAATGTCCTCTCGTCTTGGATGGCTGTGATGTCGGAGATTTGCTGGACGTCAAGTAAGGCTGCCACGCGGGGCATTAAACTCTTGCCGAATGCCGTGTGGGCTGCGATGATATGTGTATATCCTCCCTTCTTGATGTTTTCTACGAGTAATGGAGCGTAGTTTTCTGGCAATCCCTAGCAATTCATTAGTACTAGGAATGAAATCCATGCAGTGAGTGACGTGCCTTGTCGTAAGCAGCATTGTCCACGGCAATAACCTTCTCAATTCCACTAACTTTTGCTGCCTCCTCAGCAACAGCCTTGATCTTGCCTCCTGCGATGAATGCGGTGATTGAGCCTCCTAATTTTTGTGCAGCTGTTACTGCACCAAGTGAGCCCTGGTTAAGTTGGCCATCTCTCTGTTCCAAAACTGCCAGTGAGGAGAGTAATCGTGCAACGGATGACAGTGAGGAGACTGCGACTGGTCTATTTGACACCCTCAGCCGAGTTCTGGCCTGTCGTAGGACTGAGTTGCCTATCCTTGGAATCATCATTGTTGTGTGTATGATTTGAGGGAATGCTTCGAATGAACTTCCAAATTGACTTGAATCCCGCTATACCGAGGTAAGGCGGGCTCAATGTTTTCAAGCCTTATATCCAAGGTTTAAAGCATTCATTAAGGCAAAAACAGTCACGTGCCTAACTTAGACTTCTCAAATCCAAGAGGCAGGCGCGTTCATGAAGCAGTCGCGACATCCGAAAATCCATCGTCAATTCAACAACGCGCACCGATTCCCACTCTATCAACACTTTTCACCCCTTCCTTTCTTCGGTTACCACATCCCCACACTCCAGCGACCTAACGCATATGCACCTCTCCTGAACCCATTTTGGGATTCTGAGCATTTTGGCGCAAAAGAAGACGAGTTCCGCCAACAGAACACTTTTTGCGACAATACCGATTCCTCAATATCACGACCCCTTGCGAAATGGAGGACGATTCTTTGAACTTTGGCTCAGAAGCTGCTGGTGCTACACCTGGTAGCAATTCCATATTGGCTCAACCCCCGCTACAGGGAGACACGGCTTCACCAGCAGTAGGAGGGGGCCAAGCTGAAGGTAATTCTCGAATGTACCATTTTAATATATGCTTCATGCGTACTGATATCCCCTAGCTGCCGATGTGACTATGACCGAAGGAGACCCTGATAAGTCAACGGCCGTTGCGATAAAAAACCATAGCTCAGGCTCGACGCCCGCCGTCGTTTCTGACAACCCTCTCGATGCGCCAAGTGCACCTCCTCGAAATGGAGACGCACCAAAAGACGAAGAAATGGCAGATGTTAAGGAGGGAGAGCAAACGGTAGTTGGTACGACAGAAGAGCAAGTCGAGAAGACGAAAGCCTCTATCGAATCGCAAGCTCGAGAACACCTCATTTCCCAGACACATTCAATAGTCCTTCCAAGTTACTCGACATGGTTTGACATGCAGACAGTCAACATTATCGAGAAGAAGGGATTGCCAGAGTTCTTCAATAGCAGAAATCGAAGCAAGACGCCAGCTATATACAAGGATTATCGCGATTTCATGATCAACACATACCGACTCAACCCCATTGAATACCTGACTGTTACAGCATGTAGGAGAAATCTGGCTGGAGATGTTTGTGCCATAATGCGGGTTCACTCCTTCCTGGAACAATGGGGTATCATAAACTATCAGGTAAATACTAATCATCTCTTCGGTTTGTTGCCAAACATGACTGATAAATGCACAGGTCGATGCCGAGTCAAGGCCGTCAAACATTGGACCACCATTTACAGGCCATTTCAAGGTTATTTGCGATACTCCTCGTGGTTTACAACCTTGGCAACCCGCGACCGACTCGCATGTCATCGAGGGAAAGAAACACTCAGATACTGATGCGAAGGCTGTAGCTGGTTCAAAGGCCGACATGAACCTGGAAATCGGACGAAATATTTACGAACCCACGGCGAAGGAAACCAAGCTCGGTGGCAAATCATCAGAAAAGCAAGCCAATGGCGATGCTCCAGTGACAAATGGAACTTCCGATCCTCAGACGGCCATCGAAGATGCCATCAAAGCTCCAATTTCGAAGATCAACTGTTTTACCTGTGGTATTGATTGCACTCGTGTTCATTATCACAACGCACATGAGAATTCGAATGCGACCACGGCCAGTAGAGTTCAACACAACTTGTGTACAAACTGTTATACTGATGGAAGGATACCCATCAACCACCAGCAAATGCATTACGTCAAAGTCGAGAACCCAACATACTCTGCTATTTCTGATCGCGATGCTCCTTGGGATGATGGTGAGATTCTTCGTTTGCTCGAGGCTTTGGAGCGATACGACGAGGACTGGACCGAAATTGCCGAGCATGTTCGAACACGTACCAAGGAGGAGTGTGTGGTACAATTCTTACAATTAGAGATTGTGGATAAGTTCATTGACACGGAGCCTGTGAACAGATCTACTGGAGTCAGCATGCTCGGATCGCAAGAGGGTCACTTACCATTCAGTCAAGCTGATAACCCAGTCATGTCTGTTATCGGATTTCTTGCTGGTCTTACTGAACCCAGTGTTACGGCGGCAGCGGCTGGTCAGAGTGTGGATGCGTTGAAGAAGAGCCTCCGCGCCCAGCTCGAACATCCAAAATCCGACAAAGGAAAAGGAAAAGAAACCTCGGATTCAATGGAGATTGATGTTCGACAAGAAACCACGACTACAACAACCACTACCACCACCACCACCACAAGTTCTTTAAGTGCTCTAGCTACCGTCCCACTCGCTACAGTTGCCGCCCGAGCCGGTGGACTTGCTTCCCACGAGGAGCGAGAAATGACTCGTCTCGTGTCTTCGGCTGTCAACTCAACATTAATGAAGATGGACTTGAAGCTCAAGCAATTTAGCGAAATGGAGCAACTTCTTCAAGCCGAGCGACGCGAGTTGGAGCGAGGTCGTCAAGCACTATTCGCTGATCGCCTGGCCTTCCGAAAGCGCGTGCATGCTGTGCAGGAGGGTCTCAAGGCTGCCGCTTCCACTGGTGGTGACCAGGGTATAGCGATGGCGCAGAATGTTATGATGGGGACGGACAGATTAAGTTTTCAAGCGGGACAGCCGGTAATGGGAAGTTTGCAGCCTCCAAGTGCGGACCCTGGTGCAAAAGTTAAGAGTTATGATGTTTGAGCAGCTAGCTGGTGGGAAGTGCAATGGATGCGAAGAGGTGTTGGTAGTGTGGAGCTGATGGGGCTTTGGTCTGTCAGTTTTTTTAGGTTGGGAAAGGCCCTGTGTGTAATTCAATGGCGTAATTTAGGAAGGGTTGAATGCGATGAAGGGGTATTTGTGTGAATTCTCTTGATTCTTTTGTCAATTGAGCGCACGGGAAAATAGCCCTACATGTAGATTGGAGGCTGAAACTTTTCTTTCAGGGGGCGTGTTTGATGGCCTTCCTTTTCCTTGGGGTCCTCCTTTTTCTCTTTGTATTGATAGGAATTCAAGATTGGTTGAGAATTTGTGTCATTTATCTGCAAGTTAGACTTGACTCCAAATTACCGGAGGGGGCATGCTCAGTGAGTACAAAATAAAGTTAACCATGCTCTTGACCAGACTCCTTCCCGCTGATCCTCTAGAAGCAGATTCGGGGTCCCCGTGCTAAATAATCGAACCTTGTGGCTAGTTCTGTCTCTAAAAGGGCATTACATTATTATTCAACGTACAAGGGACTAGCTATATTTACTTTCAGCTGTTGTGGTGTTGTTGAATTCAACTTGCACGAGGATCTACTAAGAAAGACTTTCCTATATAAACTTTAGTAAGAAGTTATTATTCTCCTACTAAGCATACTCAGGTTATCTTCTTAAGTCGGCGTGAGATTTAATACACGACGTCTTTATTTACGTGATACCACGATTGACTCCACCAAAAGAGTAAATTTATGTCTCTCATTGAACGGGATATATTTGCTGGGTGTTATACTTCATACCTTGGTGACCAAGCACTTAACAGATACTTCATCCTTGTCCATACTTGGCATTCCGAGCCCAGAGCTGCCATATGCCAGACTCTCTCATCTGACTCTTGTTGTACTCCTCGAATTAACGTTCAGTAGTAATTATTCAATTTTCATTGACTCAAAGAAATTTGCAGAATTGAACAAGGTTGCAAAGCCCTAGTAGTTTCAAAAACACGTCTCTTTTTAATCTATGTTTAGGAGAGCCAAGTTTACCAACATGATTGGGAGAGAACTTTAAGTTTTTCTTTACCACAAAATTAGTTGATATCCTGAAAAGGGGTGATTGAAGCATATCAGAGGCAGCACGCGAGGATGTACAGAAAGAGAAAATGATTTCAATATAAAGTGGCCAAACAAGTACTCTTCGTTACTATACTTTATACCACTTTCGCAGAAATATATAGTTTGTTTCCGCGTACGCATAGCTACTCTCATACTTATATCTATCTCATCCCTAACCTATATCGCTTCCTCGTCCCTCAGAAGTCTCAAAATTCTCTCATCCCCTCTCTGGGCAGCAAACTCCAACCCGTTCCAAGTTCTCTCCCCCGGGCCGACCTTCCTCCTCCATTCCCCCTTCGGTACTCCCAGAGCAAGCATCATCTCCACAATTTCCACTCTCCCGCACCTACACCCCGCCAAAAACAAGCCCCCTAACTTCTCCTCTCGGTTCTCAAGATCCAGGTATGCTTCCAGCAGGATTTCAAGAATCTCTACATGTCCACCACGAACCGCAGCTTTAAGCGAGGGGAGCGCTTGAGGGGTGGGGAGTTTATTAGGGGGTTGTAGTAGGAGGCGGACGATGCGGATGTGTCCGCGCAATGATGCAACTTGCAAGGCTGTCCCATGGGTGGAATAATAGATCCCAGGTGCTTTGATTTGGAACCAGTCTATTGGGTTCCAGCTGGCCTCGTGGAATTGGGATGCCAGCGGGTTTGCGCCGTGTGCTAGAAGAAGTTCTAGAATCTCGAGGCGGTTCCAGTATGCTGCGATTTGTAGGGGAAGGCCAAAGTAGAAGGACGCATGATTGAGATTGAGACCAGTTCTTTTGTTTTGGAGGAGGCTTTGCACGAGGAGGAGATTACCGGAAATTATTGCCGCGCTGAGGAGGCTTTGAGCCTCTTCTTCCGGTGATTGGAGGGGTTGAGGCGGTGCGGCAATGGGCCTGTTCGATGGATCGACCCAGGCTAGGACTAATTCATGGTTGTCGTTGTCGGAGTATTCTAGGTACTCTGCAGCACCCTCGCAGATGTTGAGGGCGCGGTCTTGGAGCTCCTCGGGATTCGATATTGGGGAAAGGGAATCTAGGGTTTTTAACACGGTACGCAGATGTGAGATTGCGGGTGAGGAAACCGCGGCCTGAATTTGTGCCGCGATGAAATGGCGGAGGATGGGAGGCGAAATTCGGTGTTGTGATTGATTACCCCAATGTTTTTTGGAGAAGGGGATTATCCATCTTGAGAGCCAGGAATGGAAGACGCTGTTCGGGGTGAGTGAGCTAATGGTTAGGGTGCGGAGGATTGCTGAGTTGAAGAGTTCTGGAGGGGTTGTGTTAGTTCGTTTGTTTGGGATTACGAGATTCCAAGCGTGGGACTCACTGTTGATGATACGTAGATAGAGGATTTTGCGTGGTCCGATTGGGATGGCTGATAGGAGAGCGGCGAATATGTGGTCTAGTATTTCTTGTGGGAGAGTGGATATTGGCATATTGAAATTGGCGGGGATCTTGACAGAGTGTGGTTTGTGAAACCGAATTGTTCAATGTTGGCTCTAAACTAGGAAGGGGATATCCTTCAAAAATGAATTAATTAGGGAATCAAGAGTCTTCTGCTGGGTATAGTGCGTCGCAAAGCGGTTCTCGAAATTGCAACAGAAGAACAGAACAGCGGGCTGAACTCGTATTATATAATAACCGTAGTTAAAAAATACAGGTAGAAAGAAAGTCAAGTGTACGTAGTTGCAAGAAGGCAGTGCGAAGAATAATATAAATATAGTAACATGCGAGAGACAACCCTGCATATGCAAGCTTACAGGTGGTTGCATATGCAATCGTTATCCGAGATTAACCCGCTTCTTAAGTAAAGGGGTTGTGATTGCCTTCGTTTACATAAAAAGCAAGTTGCCCAGATAATAAGTAGAGGCTATTGAATCGTCAATTACGCGGGGTTTGGATCATAACAGTATGAACTACTAGATGACGTGTCCACCCCCTTTATAAAGTAGCAAAAGTTCTATTTATTCTCCTGATTATCTACTCATACAATGGTCTCTCTACCCGGTTTCCCACCTGCATTCAAACGCGTACCAGTTGAAACAAAATTACGAAGAAAAAAGAGGGGGACCCATTGGGCCAAGCTGCATGACTATATCAGGCCCAGCGAACTTGGCTTTTGGGTCTTTGGATGGTCCATTTCCATAGGCGATGATTTTGGTAATGGCTTTGCTATTCCCATTTGCGTCCTTCAAATCAGCATGGTTCTGAGCTACCATTTGTCCTAAGGATACTGGAGTCAGTGTAATTCTTTAAGAAAAAGAATACTTCATGAGTATGATTTTTGTGAAGTAGGAATGTCTCAGCTCGGGGATTACTCAGAGGAGCTAGGTACTTACCAAAAGGTCTGACATTGTCAGTTCCAGCCATCGCTTTGAAAGCGGCCATCATCTCTGGGTCGTTTTGGTCTGGAATAAATACCGCTTTGCTACCTACAACACTCATGTCTACTCCTTGATTTCTCCTGGTTGAGCCTGGTCGAATTAGCCAAAAACTCTCATTACCAAGAGCGGATCAATTGCTGCTTACCGATTGCTTGGACAAGTGTGTCTTGTGTTCCTTTCCCCTGAGCGCTTTCGGCTACAAGGATTCTCAAGTTGTTTAATGGTACACCATCATCAGAACATTGTTTCGCCCACATTGTCCAGCTCAACTCATGACTTGGAACAACTTGGTCGGGCTTAGCTGCTACATTTCCATCGGCAGATTTGTCTCTAACTGACGCCATCATGAGGCCTTCTTTAGTATTGATCTTCGCGCTGTTCACTGCTAGATTTTGAGCAGGGTCATTGTTCTTTGCTGGTAGTATTTGGGAAGTGAACTCTAAAAATGGAGCCTTCGTCTTGGGATCAATGTTGAAAGCGGTCTCATCTTTGTCGGTGAAGATTGTTTTGTGGTCGATTGTGTCCCCGAGAAATGGTTCTTTATCCATATCAACGTCAGAATCAGAATCAGACACCTCGTCAGTATCTCTTGTGAGTGTGTATCCTTTACTAGGATCCGCAAATGTATCTTTGGGTGTGTTTTGAGTGATTCTGGATTCTGCGTCGGCTAAAACACTTTGCCCATTTTGCTGAGCAGTGTTGTACTCCAAAGGTTGGTTGATTCTTGCGGGTGCAAGATCGGGTTCAACGTCGTCAACACAACGCTTTCTACCTGTGCACGCAAGTCCCGTGTTGGTTGTGCTATCAGCATCATCGCTGGACTTTTTTGGAGTCTGTTCGGTGCCTCCTGTGCTTGGGCCAGTCTGACCCCCAGGATTCGTTGTAGTATCACCAGAATTTGTTGTATCCCCAGGATTCTTCGTGGTAGTCTGAGCTCCGGTCTGAGAAGTGCTGCCACCATCTTGACTGGAGCTTCCCTCCCCAGCACCTTGACCAGGACCAGTCTGCGGAATCTCCGAGTCAGCATTGCCATTTGTAGACGGTTCTTGGAGGAAACTAGGACGAAATGGGTTTTTTGAGGAAGAGTTGAGATATCTCAGAAGGAAGTAGTGTCTCAATCTTCCCAAAACAAACCGTAAGAGTGGAGAAGGACTTAGAGATTACCCACCTGATCACCCGTCTGAGAAGAGCCGCCACTGCTTCCTGACCCCCCTGGACTGACATCTCCCCCGTCTGGACCGCCTCCTTTCCCTGGTCGGACAGATGCTGGAATGCGTTTGTTGACTTTGGGCACGATAAAAGGGCACAGCCCTTTTCCAAGTGCGCAATCATCTGGCTCTACTCGGAAATAATTAGCAATAGTTTGGATTGAAGACTATAATTGAAGAGTGGAAGAACATACTTATCACCTCTAATTCCCCGTGGGACCGGACAGAATGCGGAACAACTCCCGCATTAGTAACTGAAGAAATAGCAGCAAGAACAAGTCCAGCCGTCACAGCATGAGTAAAGCGCATGGTTTATTGGGATTTATGGCGCAAATGAGAAATATTGTAGATATAAACGCAAATAATGAGAAATAGTAAGGGTAAAGCGTTGGAATTGCTGTCGAGAGGGAAATAGAAGAAGGGCTGCTCAAGCGAAATGAATAGATAATGCAATGAAATTGTTGACAAAAGGAAACTGACAAAGGAAAGAAGATGGGAAGATTGTTTTGCGAGTAGTGAGAACAAGAACTGACAACTGTACTTATATACTTCAGACGTATGTTTTGCACCAATCTGTTCATCCATATCTTTTTAGCTCATCAGCAATACGCTACAACTCAACTTCAACCCCATTTGGAACACTGCAATCCCGACTCAACTCGTTTCATGGTTATTCTGGGAATAATTCAGATTGTAGTAAGGATAGCTGTGAAGGAATCAGCACCGGCGTTATCTAGCGTGCACTCACTCGTTACGCGAATCACCCGAGCAAGATTTTATAGTATAAGCCTAAACTCTAAGCCAAAACTCGAGTCTAAAGGATGAGCCAATTGCGGTTGACAAGCTTGGCGTCCCCAAAAGATTATTTCTACACAACGTACTCTATGTAAGGACTTTATTAACTACTCAATTTTCACCCCTTCATGTCTCCTTCAACAAATACCACGTCTTAATTTAGCCGTCTAGCCAATGACCATGACAGTAGCGGCGCGGTTCACATTTTTATATTTAACCCCTGCCTGAGCGAGCTGCATGTAAGATCACGATTCTCGCGTCAAGCTCCCTTAGAAACCAACTCCATATTTTTAAGATCTCACCACCGCCTTACTCACAGGTAGACTCAAGCAACGATATAAACAAAACTCTGCGTTTTCGCTATACTGGAGGATCTGAAACCCTATCGCGCAAGATCCTACTCCAAATTGGGAATTTACGGTTGTATGTCAGCATCTAGAACCAACAGGTCCAAGATTTACCTTTGGAGATATTGGTCACATGATCAGATTCTATGTAAGCTTACCTACTGACTCTCACTTACTTCTTCGCCTACCGCGCTGATGTACATGTTTCATGAGATGCGAAGCAAGGCTATTTCGTCTCGCGCGCAGAATAATTCATTGCGGGGAAATCCTCCAAGCTTATTATTTTTTCAACGTCGTCGAAATTTAGAATTCACAATGAGTAACTTTGGGAGTCTGATTGGTAAAAATAGATTGGGAACTTAAGTTAGTAAAACAGGTATGACCAGCAAGACTCTACCCTGGATCTTTGTATATAAGTTGAAAGCGTCGGGCCCTCCAACAATCCTCCACTTTCATTCTTTCAAACCAACTTTCTCTTTGCTTCTCTTTTTCCTTTCCAATTTCCTTTTCCTTTCCTTTTTCCTTTTCCTTTTTCCTTTACTTTTCCTTTGTCGAGTTTCCGTTCAATCCCTTAAACTTTCTCTTCATCTTTTATAACGACCTCGATTGTCCCTTCGATTCGTTCTTCGCTTAGCAGTCTCCATTTTATACTCCAGCAAGCTTTGCATTTCGCACACAAAACGTTCACAATGGCTTTCGCTGCTAGTTTCGGATTGGAAGCTGCTTTCACAGCAATCAGCATGCTTCCCTCATTTTTGCAGGCGCCAGATGGTCCCGACACATCTGTTATCCTCGGTGTTGGTAGCAACGCAAGAGGTTATGACGGACTCGACACCTCGGGTGGAATCTACCCCAACATGGTTCTTTATAATACTCATGGAGATTCGATTGCGACCTCGAAGGGCTCAATTGGCTTGATCGACCCTGCTTCCAATATCCAAGGCAAATTTGATGGGGACACGACCCAAACTCCGGAATACTTGAGAATCAACGCTGCTACTTCAGACGCAATATGTGTCAGCTACGTCGCTATCACATCTGCCACAGGCGATAAACGAACATGGCATGCGGGATACGTCAAGCAGTGCGCCCCAGAACTGTGGTATCCCAGCCCTGAAATTATCCCCGGAACGGACTTCAGACCTGGCTGTGTTCAGCTCAGTAAAGATGATCGTTTTATCGATGGAATTACTCTCAAGCTCACGGATTTTGGGTTCCCTGATAGCGACAAGGCAAACAACGCTCAGAAGCAATATACGGAATTTCCCAACACGTTATGTCAAGCCCCTGGTCGAATGACGCTTTGGGACTCAATTGACGACAAGATGGATTGTATTCCCTTTTACGACTTCGACGAGCAGAAGAACGCCACAACAGGTTATGATTTGGACTTTCAGAAGATCGTCGATGGTCATGAAATTCCTTGTGATATTGGAAGCAGCAAAACCCACAAACAAACAATTGAGCCAGGAAAAGGTCCTAAAACTCTCACTCCGCAGCAAATAATCGAGGACAATGAGAAGAAAGCAGCTGAGAAAGCAGCACAGCAAGCAGCGCAGCAAGCTAAAAATGAAGCTGGAACCAACGAGAATGCCCCGCCTCCTGGGGCGGGAAGTTTTGGCGGAACTGCAGGCTTCATAAACCTCAATGAAGAGGGCCAGAATCCCGATGGCGCCCCAGCTGGAGCTGGAAGTTTTGGTGGGGTGGTTAGCTCTATTCCCAAGGATCAATTGTCAAGTGTGGATTCCACTATTTCAACTGCTCAACCTACCGCCACCTCTTCGAAGTCCACAAGAGTGAAACATACCTTGAATCTGAAGGCTACCCCCGTCGTAAAGACCAATTCGACGAGTTCAGTTTCGGTAGCCAATCCAACCTTGACAGCGAACTCAACAGCCAACCAACCGCCAAGCTCATTACTAAAGGTTCTGAGGCCGTTACCCACTAATGGTTCGACTATTGCTTCTAATACCACTATCCCAGCTTCTTCGACTGCCACTACCAACAGGCCAGCCGAGGTTTCAATGTTTAACAACAGCCAACAAGCACGCACGCAAAGGAAGAGGCGTGGGATGTTCGGTCTTCGATATTAGCTAAAGGAGCAACGAGCCATGAAGGTCACTCAAAGTGATTTTGGTGTGTTAGGGAGTTGTTGAGGGTTGTGAATGAGATGTTAAAGGAAGGAAGAAGTCGTTTGTTGGGAATGATCGGATGCTGGGATGCTGATGTTTGCGAGATTAGATCATGCTTGTAGAATATTGTATAGTACTTAGCTTTGTGTTAAACTAGTATGGGCGTTTCCAAAATAGAATCCTCTTATCAAGATTGGTTTAGAAAGATATCGAATGACCATTTCCATTTTTAAAAGGGATGAGTGTGAGATAAAGTCACGCGTGATAACGCAATGCAGCCCTTGCAGCAACCCATCTATTCGCTACTAGATGTTGGAGGGAGTAGGGGTGCAAAGCAAATATGCAGGGCTAGGAAAGTTGTTGTACTGAGTTTTGCCCAGTGATGTTAAACAAAAGGGGGGTTGAGCTGATTTGATGGTTTAGGTAAGGTTTTTGGCATTCTGGATTTGAATAGCCATAATAGATCACTACCTACTACCACGGACATTCTGTGCAGGACAAACCTCATCAGGGAGTCCGACCGCAGCAATATTCTGTAGGACATTTAGCTGTGAACCACAAATGTTGAAATCCTCCGTGAAAATATGCCTGCATGTCATATCCTCCCGAGAAATGTAGTTATATCATAATATAAGCCTGCCACTCCAAACAGGGATGTCCGCTCCTGAAAGCAGGTGTGTACACAACGCCTTACCCATATTTTCTGATAAACAAGAGTTTGATGGGTGATAAGAGATAACTTACTTTTGGTTACGCCCACAAGCTCAGAGAATGGGAACGAAGTAATTTTCAGCAAATGTAATTTATTTATCAACTTTCTATTCGAGCGATGAATGTTCATTCATGTTCTGACTTGATATCTACATCTTCCCCCTCAATTGAATAAACAAGTGAGTCTTCCGGTGGGAGACTCGAAGAATGCTGAGTGTGGTGTTCGAAAGGGGTTACTTGCCGATGAGGATTATTTCTCGAGTCCGAGGAACCAGAATAAGATGGTTGTTCTGTTTCTTCCGTGATTTCGGGCTCCTCTGTTTGCACACTCTGCTCACTTTCATGTTGGCTGGACGCGTCGTCTTCCATTTCTTGGTCCGCCTCTCCGTGGTCGTCCATTTCCTCATCTCCTGAGTCTTCCTCGCCATTAACGTCCAGTTCAGATTCCTCTGCCTCAGGAGAACTGCCGTCCTCCTCTTGCTCATCATTTTCAGATTCGAGTTTCTTCTCTCCCTCAGCGCCATCAGCATCACTGCTCTCTTCCTCCCCCTCTTCAGCAATCCTTCTTGCCCTCTTTGAAATTTTCTTCCTGTTCCTTTCAAAATTCTCCCTTGGGACAGGCCTATCAAACACCTCCCAAGAACTCCAATACTCAACATTTTCCCTCCAGCTCCCATGATCATCCTCTTCAACCCTCCTCTGGCTCGTTGAAAATACCATAGGTTCATTTACCTCATCGAGCTTCAATTCAAGTGGCGGTTCTTGCTCGAGTAAATTCCATAGTCTCAATTCTGCTGCCTTGCTAGCTTCAATATCGCATTCGTTGATGTATGAATCTTGTTTCCTCTCCGCTTCTTGTCGGGCTAGGGAGCGTGCAGTGGTTGATTCTTGATAAGTTGTTGTGTCTGAGTCTGAATCTTCACTCAAGCTTCTTGCTTGTGGGGGCATTGGGATATCTTCTTCAAGATCACGTATCGATACATCTGATGCGCTTGAAGGCGTAGGGCTACGTTCAAGTTCAGGGATTCTAGAATGAACGGAATGACTCCTAGACCGAGATCTCGAGCGAGATAAACGCCGGCGTCGCTCTCGCATTTCTTCCTCGACGTCTGCATATGTCATGCATGCTTGCTCGCCCTTTTCGTCTTCATCAACAATATGTAATCTGCACCTCCTCGCGCAGTTTTGCCAGAACTCGTGGCTATCTTGTTTCATTCCAAGGATCTTTACAGCTGCCTCGACATCATCTGTATTGACATCTGATTGCTTGAAATTCTTGGAAGCCATAGCTCGTTGTCTTGACATCGTACAGAAAAGTGTTGTTGATATCAGTCGTTTCGTGACACTTACAGCAAGGGAGTGGAAATCTTCAAATGCAGTAGCTCGAATGGCAGGGGATTCATCATTCTCAGCCAAATTTTGCCAATTATCGTCTTCGTATGGTTCAGCGGGATTCATGAATATCTTGCTTGACAATTCTAGCCAGTTCCTGAGATTGAATAAATTGGCGGCTGGAAGAACTTCATCAAAAGCGGTTGCGTTCTCGCCCTCGGTGTTGTGTTTGCTAAGTCGGTGACAGACCGTTTCGTTGATCAACCATGCTGCTCCCCATTTTGATTCTTCGTTTGTCTTCTCGAATTGATCTTGCCGGCTGGCTAGAGATTCTCCTGCTCGTTCGAGAACTTCCGTACATTCTGTGCTGAGCTCAATTGCTGTGGGAATCTCCAGCCAAAGATCGGCCTCGGATTTGATGGGTTTTGCTATGGAGCCTTGGTAAAGGAGCCGAAGATACTCATCTGTTTCGAGAAGAGATTTGGTTTGTATTTGCTCTGAAATACCACGAATATTCCCCTTTCCAAGACGAGCTAAAGAATTGAAGAACATATTTTTCTCCTTTGAAGTCCAAATTGATGCTCCTATTTGACTAGCAGGGAGAGAAGGTAAGGTCTTGGCATTGGTTGCAGTGACGGTCTCAAGAATTTCAGCGTTGAGAAGTTCGCGATAGTCGTTGCTCCAGTAAATCTTTAAACGCTTGGACTTGAGTTCAACCGGGGCCGTTCTAGGTTTCCTCTTGCGAGAGATAGAGGGTCGCCTGGGAAGAGCTTTGATTTCACTTGGTGACCGGGGCTCCCGGAAATTTGCTGCCCATCGGATTGCGTCTTCTCTGATTTGGGCGTCTAGACGTTCCTTGGCTCCAGGCGACAGAGATGATTCCCCTTCTCGAGAAGAATGGGCGCGTGAGCGAGACCGACTGATAGTCGTTTGCACAGGACTTGCACGACTTTCAGGTCGTCTGATGCTGGTATCGCGAGATCGCGATAGGCTCTCGTCGGGTGAGAAGTCTCCCTCATTTTCTGAAACTTCATATGCTGATCCAGATTCTGAGTCCGGAAAAAGGATCGGCTCCCTCATAAATTGTTCACGCTCCATGTTTGTCTCGATTGATTGGCTTGAGACGTCCTCCACGAGATGTATACCCAGGTCCTACAGCGTGCATTCTTTCTAGTTTGACGGGACTCGACGAGATGAAATTGCGAAACTGGCGGTGAAGGATCTTTTTCTTTTCTTTTTTCGTTGCAGTCTTGGTGTTGTAGAAAGTTTGTTACGGAGTACAGAAAATAAATTACGGACTGCAACAAAGAAATTGTTTCAACCCCTGTTAAAAGGTTCCATAAAATCGGGACGGCGCGTTTAGCGCGCTTGTCCTCCGCCTTAAGGACGACATTCATCACTAGCACGAATATCCAACGGCTATGTTTGCGACGCGATATGCTGCCAGCATCGAGAAGGTGGAAATTCTTGGCCTCAAGATGGAGGCCAACATCCACGAGTACCAGGTGGAACGGTTATGCCACGGCTTCTACTGGTGATGACCTTGCACCTCCTTTAAAACCTCCAATAAAGATCCGACTACGTCAGTATCAAGAAGAGTGCATACAAGCTGTCCTTGACCACATTGGGAAGGGCCATAAGCGCATGGGTATTTCCCTTGCGACTGGAAGTGGGAAGACTGTAAGTTTCACCTTGTGCTAGAACAAAGTCGCTACTAATATGCCCCAGGTAATCTTTACCCATCTAATAGACAAAATAAAACCCCACGCGAAAGAAGCTACTCAAACTTTGATCCTTGCCCATCGTAAGGAACTCGTTGAGCAGGCTGCTCGACATTGCATCAATGCGTACCCCACGAAAACGGTCGAAATCGAGATGGCATCGAGTCTAGCCAGCGGATATGCAGACATAACGGTGGCCAGCATACAAAGCATTATATCGGGAGATCGACTTGACAAGTTCAATCCCGATAGGTTCAAACTTGTGCTGGTGGACGAGGCACATCATATTGTATCACCAGGATATCGAAAGGCGCTGGACCACTTTGAGCTTGCGGAGAAATCGCTTACCTCTCCGGCGCTTGTAGGTGTTTCGGCAACACTCTCTCGATTTGACGGACTTAAGTTGGGCTCTGCTATCGATCACATTGTGTATCACAAGGATTATATTGACATGATTGGGGAAAAGTGGCTATCAGATGTCATGTTCACAACCGTCCACACCAAAGCAGATATATCCCGAGTCAAGCGAGGTCCTAATGGCGATTTCAAACCAAATGAACTTTCGGAAGTAGTCAACACTGCTTCAGTAAACAAAGTTACTGTTCTGAGCTGGCTTGCCAAAGCGAAAGAAAGGAAATCTACTCTGGTGTTTTGCGTTGATATTGCTCACATACATGGCCTAGCCGATACATTTCGAAAGTACGGCATAGATGCTCGTTTTATCACTGGCGAGACCAAGAAGACCCAGCGCAGTGAAACTCTGGACGCTTTCAAGAGGGGAGAATTTCCGGTTCTTATCAATTGTGGCGTCTTCACGGAAGGTACTGATATTCCAAATATCGACTGTGTCATATTGGCACGCCCCACAAAATCTCGCAATCTGCTTGTTCAAATGATTGGTAGAGGCATGAGGCTTCACCCAGGGAAAGAGAACTGTCACATTATAGACATGGTGGCAAGTCTTCACACTGGAGTTGTTACCACACCCACGCTATTTGGTCTCGACCCCGAAGAAGTTGTCGAAGAAGCAACTCCAGACGACATGAAAGCCATCCACGATAGCAATCTGGATACAGATCCAGAAAATGAACCACCCCAACCAGAATTCCCGCCTTCTACAATCCCACAAGAACCACCAGTATCAAATGTCGTAACCTTCACAGATTACGACACCATCTTTGATCTCCTTCAAGATCTATCCGCAGAACGTCACATCAGGATCCTATCTCAAAACTCCTGGGTTAATGTCGGAGCAGACCGCTACGTCCTAAGCAGTGGTAAAGGCGATTCATATGTGAAAATAGAACTAATCCTCGACGAAGAAACAGACAAGAAAATGTTCCTCGTCACCGAAATGGCAACCCTCGTCTACGGTAACTCAAACTCTCCCTTGGCAAGACCACGCACAATCGCCAAATGCCTCACCTTCGAAGATGCAGTCCATGCCGCGGACACATTCGCATCGAAAAAGTATGTCCCACAACTCGTTCTACGGAATCAACCATGGCAAAACAAGCCTGCAACAGAAGGCCAGCTTAAATTTTTGAATAAGCTGCGGACTACGGATAATGTACTCACGCCGCAAATGATTACCAAGGGGAAGGCTGGGGATATGATTACCAAGTTGAGACATGGTGCCAGAGGGAGATGGACGAAGCATCAGCAGAGGAAGGAGAGAGAGGCGAAGGCTCAACTTAAGGCGGATTATGAATGGGAATTGAAGGAGAGGGAGAAGGTTAGCGTTGGGCCTCTCAAGGCCTGAGGGGTCTTCTTATCCTTGTATTATGTTGTAGATTTCTTGTTTCTGTTTCTATGATACCCATAATCTTCTTTATTTGCGAAATTCTTTACTCTACCCAATTGCCATTTTTGGAATAAGATTTGTGTAGTAGTATTTGAGAAGTTCAGCTTTCAATAGTGATGGATAGCCGCGTCAAATGCAGCAACAAGCAGCCCACCTCAACTCTCATTGGCGGAATAAAAGAGGATACCATTACAACAGTCTTCTACTTGTATAATATAACATCAATGGTAATTCGATCGAAGTCCCAGGATAATGGACTCTACAGTTCTTGCAGCGGCTAGGGGCCTTCTTTATCGTAAGTCCAGGATACTTCCTTAGGAGTCGTTGCTAATACCTTTTTAATTTGGTTTTGGGGGCTTATTTAGTTCGATTGAGAGGTTTTAAGGAGAAGACTTTTCAAGCCATATGTTTTGTTTTGATTAATCTCGATCTTGGTGTATTACATTATCACAAATATTCTTACTGAAATTATTGTTCTTAGAGCAACCCATCAACTTAAAGGCATTCTAAGATTGTTCAAAAAGCACAACTCAGTACCACAGCTACACTTTTTGTGATTGGTGTGGGTGGTAGTGAATCAAATAAAGGCATATTTCCCTCCCAAAGAGAACCTGGCCGTCAAGTCTTATTTTCTACCAAGTTACTTATACCTAGTTGCAACTGGAAATCTTCTATATCTAGTGAAGCTGTGTACTGACTTTTTGACGCCCACATCTACATCGGAAAGTATTCGGAGGAGAACAATCTCGGATGAAGGTTACCGAGTTTACACGTTGACAGGTGAGTGAATATGCGACTATTCCCTCCAGTCAGATATTTTCATCCAGTCAAGGAGAGGTAGGTGCCTAGTTTGCATGGTGTCATTTCATCTGCATGAACTGCCAGCCTCCGTCTCATTTTGATAGCAAAAGGCTCGACAGCAGCAAATCAACCCCATCGCGTTCAATATCAAACCACACATACCTTGCGCTTACAATATTTCATCGCAAACATAGGAATCAGCTACATATAGCACTGCTATACCATCCTTGCAACAATGCCTCGTCCCGATAGAGACTCTCCATCGCCCGAACCTTCACCTTCACCTCCAACACCCAAAAGAGCTCCGCCAGTCTATAAACGCAAGGGTGTAATGTGCGACTACATTTACTACAATAGTCCTCCGAAATCACTAGGCTACGACTACCCAGTATTTGGAAATATAGGGGATTTTTACGTGATCGGTGGTTTCCCTCCCATCGCCACGGATAAAATTGCTCCCGGAATTTCTGAAATCAAACCCACCTTCCCTCCGCCGGATAACTCTGCCTACGAGCTCGATAGTCATTGCCGTTTGCCATTTTTGCACCGACACATCTACCCCGACATTGCGCCCATCTATCATTCCACAGGTCCTGGAGCACGACCACAGCTTGCCATGAGACTTCAACTTACCGAGGCCAATATCGCTAGACTTCAAGAGTTGACCGAGCAGCAGAAAACGGATAACCCACCCCCCACAGTGACCGATACCGAGAGTGAGGGCCTCATGATGAATGTTAAGTTGTCAAACAACGGCGCGCAGAAAGCTGGTCAACAAGAACCTGGCTTGGGAGGTCCCCCAGCTTACCACGATCTACACGACACCCGAAATCCCCCAGGTGATTATTTCAACCAGCAACATATCGTCGATACTATGGCTGCCAACCTCAGGATCACCGATCCAGCAAGTCCACCTCAGAGTCCACCGCTTGAAATCCGTCCAGAAGACTTTCTAGAGATCGATGAAGACAACGATGGTAGTGGACAGCCAGACTACTGCAAACTCTGCAAGAAAACCCATATCCCGCATGGTGGCCTCAGACGTGGAGCAGATCCCAAGGACCACTTCTCACGTCTCCCCGCCTGGTTTCCCAGAACCCCAAGAGGCAAGCCACAGGAGTCCTTTGAAGTCGTGATGAAAGAGCTGGTTACCTTGCAGGAGTACGAGAAATATGGTTATCCCCCAGGAAAGACGGACCCAGAGGAGACGTGGGACTTGCACTTTCACGACAAGAATCGCCATTGGTCTACCAAGCATGCACGCGATTGGGGAGGATGGTGGAAATGTCGAAGTACCCCCGATGCCCCCATCGCCGAGAGGGAATGTATTCACTGTCATCGACAAAAGACCCGTGCCCAGCTCGAGGATGAATCCAGGTTACCCCCTCTCAAAGTCAAGATTCAGTTCCTGCAGGAGTATTTGGAGCACCATTCTGCCGTAGAGGGACGGAAGGAGAGAGCAATTGCTTTGGCTATGATGCGTAGAGATGGGATCCCAAATTACTTCAATAAACCGATGAGCGAAAAGGAACGACTTGCATTGATGAATTGTCGACCTGGTATCAAGACAAGTGCTACGAGGCGCCCTATTGGACCTAGACTTCTAGATGATGCTGCAAAGATCACTTTGATGAACTTGGACAATAAGGATCGTGGTGAAGGATCTCGTCAGTCTACGAGTCTACGTAAGAATGAGCAATCCTTTTTCTTGAACGATTACGATGAATAGGTGGCAAGGAGTCTCATCTGGTATTGATGGATGACTATGAACTTTACGAATTTATGATGGCTGGCGGGAGTTGTACTTTTAAGCATGATACCAGAATGGAGTTGGAGTTTGCTACAGCGGTGGAGTTCATTGATTTCCTGCGAAGAATGGTTCTTATGGCGATACAGTCACATATTTTATTTTTCGAACAGGAAGTTCGTCGAGAAGGATGTGAGACTTCATGGAGAAGTCTTTGCATCTGGTGTCGCGCTTTCTTTAGTCATGGGATGACCTCATGACTGGTGCGCATAGTTGAATAGGACTTGAAACCTGAATCTTTCATTTTCGCTTTTGTAGTTTATGTGACTCTTGGTGTTTTCCACACATCAGATGACTACTTTTACTACTGGGTTTAGTCATTTCTTCCGACTGTTTCAAAATATCGATGGCTGACTGTACTTGAACAAGACTCAAGCCTAACAGAGAATCATGAAATAATTAATTGATGTGAGGCCTGCGGCTCTTGCCGTCCAATCTGGTCACAAACATTGGGCATGAAATCTCTCTTCAGCGAAACAAACGGCGGGTCTGGGTTCCCCCAAGTACGACCTTCAACTTGGCTTCCTCATAGTGCCTCAGTCACAGGAAGGAGGTGGCGTGGTCGTGCCTTCCCTCAACGCGTCTCTGCCAGGGTGCACATTTCTCTTTCCCGAAAAAGATAATGGCCACCTACCTATTGAGTCTGGCATTTTAAATAGCATCGTTCCTTCCCAGTGTTGATATCTAAACGTATTGACTGTGAAATCCGAAAAGAGTTCTTCGGAAGCTTACAAGAGTACTTCGAGGTGTTGGATCGCTTCAACAAGATGCAGCCTCAAGATGCCATGGTGACACTCGAGGACGTACAAAAACATGCTAAGCAGAACTTATTGGAACCGAATGTGAAGTTCGAGAGGAAACAGGCGGAGTTCAATGGCCCTGTTGCCACATTCAAAACAACTGGGGGAGAACTGTACTTAGTGTAATCCCTTAAAGCAGTCGGTTCTAAAAGAATATAATTACATGCGCCCCTGTATCTCCTATAAGGAGACCACACTCAATAAAGAATCCTAAGTATACAAAAGATATATAATACTGGAAAGACAGCTAGAGATTAATCATAGAAATATTCGTTCATAGGAACATTATTACTACGTCCTTCTAAACTAGGCAAAATAGCGTTTTTTGGTGGGGTTATATGAATCGCTTAACACAACTACTGTACGTGTCGCTTAAATTTTCAGCTTCCCCTTTTCCCCTGAACGTCTAAACTTTAGAGACTTAGCCATACATTGATCTTGCCCCGAAAGTTTACCAACAATGCATAGCTACGGAATACAAACTCGTTCACTAATCACTTTCACCTCCAAGTTCAATATTCCGTTTTGTCAACCAAAGATCAATGAGGGCAGATACTGCACGTACAATAAAAATTCAAGGAAAACTTTTTTTATTCTTCGCTGTGGCATAGGGTATCATAACATGCACCCACTCATTTCAATTCCCTCCGCTCCCGCTGTGTAACCACAAAACCCCCTTTCATAATCCCCTAACCCAGTAGTGTCGATTCATCCCTGCATCCATAGCCAAAGTCCGCCAAGAAAAACATTTCCACCAAACCCAACCCTTCTTCTTCGCCTTCACACCACCCCCACTCGCTAACAGGAAAAAGAGTAGAGCATATAACGAAATAGAGAAAAAAAGAAAATTCCGAATCCCACGCCTCAAAGCAAACCTTACAAATACGACAAAAAAAGCCAAATCAAATTGGTATTCCCTTTCCTCTTTCCGATGACGCATGCTTTCTTCTATCTCTGTATCATAATCTCAAACAAGTCGATAACGAGGACGCCGGGAGAGTGCTTTGCTTTTTTCTTTCGGGGTAAAAAGCAACCAACACATATCGCAAAGGAAAGAAAAGAAAAAACCAAATCAAACGCAAACGCAACGCAAAAACGGGAATAAAAAACAAAAGCACAAGTTGGTATCTGGGGGTATTGCGCGCCAGGGTATATATCCATGACTCTAGGAAATAGAGGAAACAAGGTGAACATTTAACGCGGTGGCCCAATAGGGCCTGGGTATCCTGAGTGAGTAGAATTGGAAGTTGATGGGCGACCACTGTCTGTGGAGCCTCGCATGGTGTGTTTTGGTGTGGTGTCACCTGGATGTTGGATTTGTAAGGACTTATGGTCATGGCTGCTGCCACTTCCGTTGCCAAATTGGCGTGTTGGCCAAGGGGTGGTGTCATCTTCTGGTAAATTGACACCGCTATCGTTCCAAGGATTGCGATCCGCATTGAAGCTTCTAGTTGACTCTATGGAAATCAAAGAAGACTTGGAAACGTTGTTCGAACCATTCTTGAAGAATGACCCTGCAGGCGATTGGGAGCTATTCTTGCGACGGTCAAGAAATGAAGAGATAGAAGACATGCTACCGGGTTTGCGGAGTTTGTCGAAAATGGTGCTACGTTCGCGAGCTACATCGTCGCCGAAGGCGGATCTTGTTGGAGAATCTGTGGAGACAGGGGCTGGGGCATGTTGGAGAAGTTTTGAGTCAAAGAATTGTAGGGACTCTTCGAAGGAATCCGATTTTGGACGTGGGATTGCACCTTTGACGACGGCGACTTCAATACTGGCAGAGGCCATGTTTGTGGTCAAGAAATCTATGGCATCTCGCACACCACCAGCATTGTTTCTAGTGAAAGTCCAGAGCAATGTTATGGTAGGTCCACCATCTTCTGTAAGTTCAGCCTCGTCTTCCTTGACCTGAACTTCGACGACATATTGAGACTTGAGTTTGAGAATGAGATCCTCTTTGAATTGCTTCGAAGTGAGGAATGCTTTCAGCTCAGGTGATTGAGCGAGAACAAGTTCGTGGTGATCTGGGACCATTCCGAGGAACTCGTCTACGCAATGAGGGACTTGCCATTCCGGGCCATTGACCGTCACATCGTCGCTGGCTTGTTCTGTGCTTGGGAATTGGATTCTGCAGTTCCATTTCTTCTCGAGCTCCTCAATTTGGCCAAGTCGGGCAATGAGTTGCCTGTGGTAAAGTCGATCAACATTGACGACTTGGGATGTGAATTCCGAATCGACTCGATCAACCATGTCCAAGATTTCGGATTTGACAAGCTCCAAGTTTTGAGCGTTGCGAGCTGGAGTACGGCAGATGACATTGTCAACCTTGATATCATCATCCTCCCGACCAACGCCACCACGATCCATAGCGTTCGAGAATTTAACAAAGACAGAGTGCTTCTTCATGATGCGTTGAATGTGCTGTCCCCCAATGCCAATAATGCGCTTGTGATATTGATCTGGAACATGGAACGAAATGGACGCTGGCATCTCTTGCTCCACCAACATGAGCCCAGATTTCATAGCTTCGTAATTTCCTGCGCAAACATCGATGTTGAAGTTGTACTCGTTGAAGCCATCAAAAATGATCTGAACGCTACTTTGCCCCATGATTTTGTTAATCTTGCCATTTTTCTTCCCGCTGACGAATTCTTTGTGTTCGTTGGCAAGCTCAATCTTGACTCGAATTTGGTATTGAGATCGGGCAACAAATTTGATCTCAGAAATGACCATCAGCGCAGCTTTCACGGCATCGTCGGAACCGGTTATGGAAAATGTCAGTTTATCAAAAGAGATATCGGCATCAGAGTTTGCGCATATATCGAAGAGCATGGTTCGAATGTCGTGGTTGGAGGGCATGCGCATGGTATCTGCTTGCTGGATCCACCATGATGCACTGTAAAATTGCCCGGTCTAGAAAAAATGTTAGTAAAAGTTCGTGCAACCTATCCCTTGGAGCCCTACGAGTGACATGATGTCCCTGACAGTCCGCTCCACGTGTAACCCTTCAACCCCTTGAATTCGGATCATGTTGCGAGTCGATGCCAATGCCGGGAACTGGATGAATGTGCCATTTGTTTCCATGATCTTGCGAACCTTGTCGAGTCTGCTTAACAGAATGCTGTCGATTTTGGCAGCCGCGACTACGGCATCTTTCATGAAGACTCTTGTGCGGCTGACCAAGTCATGAATCTTCTGCTTCGCTGCTGTGATGTTCTGTGGAGTATCACCAGTGATAAAGATCTCCTCCGGGTTACGTCTTTGTGCTCCCGCGGGACAATATCTGTAAACTTGTGAGAATGGAGGTGGGAAGTAGATTGCCGTGTTCGTCGCTGATTCGATAACCTTGATATTTTTTCGAGACCGGCCGCATACGACGGTGTGGAGGGAGAGCTCGAGCATCGTTCCGTCAACAACACGGCCAAGCTATTTTTATTAGTCAATTGCCACGAGCAGAGGGTAACCATCTACACTCACAAGTCTATCAATGAAGATCAGAACCCTTGTCTTTGCATGCTCAGCACTTTCCATGTCTCCGTAAATAGCTACTCTCCAGCGGTGATCCCGGCCTGCATCGCCATTGTTGTTCAAGCCCTCCGAGAGTGAGGCAAACTTTGGTCCTAGAAGGAAGATATCGACACCACAGAATGCTGAAATCTGATCGAGATGGTCCACCACATGAGACTTAAGGGCAGTCGCTTCCGAGTCAATGACCAATTCCCCATCGATATCAACGATAGTACACCGCTGGCTTTTGTCAGTACAACGCAACCCCTAGAAATCTAGAAGCCTTACCAGTGCTAATGGGGTATCATTAAGAATGGTTTCTCGACTCTTGTGAACCAATTCCGGGCTTCCGGCCAGACAAACATTCGTAACCTGTCCTTTGACCCTTCTTGGTTCTGCTATTTTGACATATGCCTCCACCGTGAGAGAGGAATTGGTAATATCGTCGCAGAGCTTCCTTAGGTTCTCTTCGTTCTGCTTGTGTACTGGTAGTTTGTGCACTGGCACATCGTCAGGCGCGTCCTCAGGGTGTGTCCAACGCAGTACCGCTCCATTCGTCGCGTATAGAATGTCCTCCGTATTGGGACCAGCGAGATCCGAGGAGAAGGGGACATTGAAGGAGTAGTGAATATGGGCATCTTCGCGGGTCGGTGAGAGGATGGGCGCGCTGCCGTTAGGGATGGTTTTGTGCTGAGGGGCGACGGCCGTCATGTTCATGTTAGGTCTACCCATTCCGAAGCCGGGGCCCATCCTTTCGGACCAATGCCGCATATTGGCAAGCTTATTCATGGTGAGGGAGACAACTCGACGATGTTCGTGGGTGGTCGTCGAAGCTGTCGAGGAATCCAGGAGGGTCGAGGGGGGATATTTGGGGTTTGGGGGGGGGGGGGGGGGGGGGGGGGGGGGTTGT
>LKTO01000160.1:0-93137 GCA_001399465.1 Hymenoscyphus scutula | reverse complement strand
AGTTTTCATAGAATATAACTGATTTTCCCTTCCAAAGTCATGAAACGAGCGGGTTCTATTGGTCCGCTTAGTATTCTTGGCACCTGAGCTTGGGCCACTGCGTTTCTGGTGGCAGCTGAGGGGATAACCCCACAAAAAGGAACGGAACATTTTAGTGCGTCTCTCTGATTGGACCACGTAGGTAGTCCAGTGTGGCTAGCAAACAGAAGAGATGTGTAGCATCACATACATTCACGTACAACAAGTCAACAAGACAACATTCAGGATGTCTGAATTCCTCATCTATCTAGGTGTGACCCACCATTCATTTGTTGAGTTCAAATGCTAACCAAGAAATTGTCAGTGTGAAAGACAAAACACCAAACCCTCCCACCGGAATTCCCCCTTCTGTTTACAAAATAATGAAATGAAGACTTCTTGGAACAAATAGAAGGCGGAACTGAGAAACGATATACTTTCTGAAAAAAGGCGAAGTTTGGCAGGAAATGGCATTCAAGGGTTGCGGAAATATGAAGGCGAGGAGAAGCTCTGGTCCTTGAAACCCACCCCTTGGACTATCGCTCTCAGATGTTAAAACTGGCATATTTGCAGGTCCACGGCGATGAGCAATAGACATGGCAGTTGAAGGCTCCCCGTTTAAATTACTCGTACAGTTCTTTTATAATTTTCCTAGAACAATTGAGTGTTCCTCGAAAATTATAGCGAGAGTCAGAACAAGAGGAGTTATTTCCTGACATTTCTATTCCGACTTCTTTTATTGGAGATAAGTTTCTCATACCAGGTCTGGGATGGAGATGTACAGAGGTAGTGGGACGTGTAGAGACAGTATTTCCCCGTCCCCTCAACAACCACCCAGCGTTTAGTGGGCAAGTGCCGCTTGCCGCTTTTGGGAGCAACTCGGACAAAGAGCTACTCGCTAAAATCTTTTCTATCCCTCAATTCCGTTCCAGGAAATATCATTCATTTCTAAACTTTATTCAAATCCCCCCTCATTCTATTACCATCCCCGCAATCACTCTCACAGACCAATCTTCAAATGTGTAAAACCTCCTACTCGACCTGTCACATCTGCGGTCACTACGGCACGGCAAAAGCAAAACCCCAGTCTTGCAGCGACCCATCTTGCAAGAGCACCGAAATCAAATGGCGGGAGATAATCAATGAGGAACCTTGTCCGAGATGTAAGAAGGAATTGGATAAAAATAAAAAGCCTGCTGGTGTTTGGGAAGTGGTATCGAAGTGGGTTAGGCAGCATTGGAAGAGGATATTGGTTCTTATTATTATTTGGGGGGTATGGTGGGTGTTATGGGGAGGGAAGGACGTTGAGTGAGTGCTTGGGTAGGTGTTGAAATGAGGCGTGGGGGGTTATTGTGTTGATATTTCGTCGTTTGATTTCTGTTGCATCATTTGTGGGCATCAAAACAACCGTGGAGATGGCTCTATTGGGGCAGGTTTCTTACTTGATGAACGAAGAATCCGCATGGATTTTACGAGAGACATGACATGCAGAGTCAATTGGGCCTCCGTCGCTATTCTTATTTCTACGGCTCTAGGACAAGTCTAAAATATCGTTGTTGCAAACTACTTCATACACATGTAATATTGCGAGACTGTTCTCGAATAATCAGTATATGGATATTTTCCATTCCACGAAGCTATTCGTACAATAGGGTAGCAACTAGCACCTTCTGGTGGCTTGCTGGAACAAAGACACTGCGTATCAACTCACCATAGCTGAAAGCGGTAATGATCTAAACAAAGACATTCAATCTTCCCTAACCTTCAAGGTAATATTTCCAGACTCTCGATTGTTGATTAAATCCAAAGCCTCAAATATTCTTCTCATACGATTTACTTCAGCGAGTCAAGCACATGAGCTTCACAGTTGAAGAACGATCAATCACCTCCATCAAATACCTTCTCGCACCACCACAAAAACTCAAAGCATGTCCTCACCAACCCCTACCCCACCAACCACACCCGCAACCCTACTTCATCTACCAAACGACACCGCATCCCTCAACTCATCAATCCACCTCAAAAAACAAGAACCCAAAGCTCTCCCCACACAAAATCTCCCCCAAGACAGCATATCACGACAAACCTCCCACTCCCACTCCCAAACTTCAACCTCCTCCTCCAAACGCACATCTTCCCTATACGGAAACCCCCGGGAACACGTAACCTCACCACCCACACCACCTTCACCACCCAGAACCCCTCCCTCCGCACCCCCCTCTCCTCCCCAAAAACCTCGCTTTGCGTGGAAGACGTGGTTGATTTGGGCGTTATTGTGGTACTACATTATCTTTGACTCGCTGGAGCGGTATTATAGGTATCCGGGGGATAGCTTTAGTACCGGGGTGGTATTTGGATTTGGAGGGGGGGAACCGGATGAGAAGTTGGTGGTTGGAGGATGGGGACGTCAAGGAGACTGATGACTGATGACTTTTTGTTGCGAGGGAGGATAGAAGGCTGGATATATCTTGTTGTTCTGACTATTTAAGGGAATTGAAAGAATTAACCAAGGTTCGTGACACTAGATAATTGTCGAATTCTCCAGAAGAAATTAGAGTTGGATTTTACATTTGATAATAAACAAAATGAAGTGGATGGTATTTTCCCTGCAACGCCGTCTGCGCCTTTCTATATGTTCCCTTCTACCCACCTATACAATTCTATCCATACTATTAGTACAATATGATCCCATTTCGAGAGATCGTCTATCCATCAAAGACGCTATGCTTCAATTCCAATCCAAACTGGTCCTTGGCAATGAATCGCATCTGTTTCTCCATATCATCTTCCATCCCCTCTCCAAAGCCAAGTAATTGTCGAACCTTGCTCGTGTAGAATATAATGTCGCTGCTAAATAGGATAAATCGGAAGAAGACATGTTTCCATCCATTCACGAAGCGCTCGCCAAAGGACAGATCTTTAGAATCCACCAATGCCCGGCTGGCCCAGCTTCCCGTCATTTTAATGCGATTTACGGGGGAACCGAGGAATTGGTTATTCCCTTGGACGATCCTCATATTTCGTCCGATGAAAAGCAATTCCCTCGGGAATTTGTCTTCCTCGGAAAGGACTTCGCGGATGCCCTGCCTCATGCGTTCTTGGACCTCAAAGTGACGCTCTGCTGCTGTTTTCCCTTTGAGCTCTGCCGTGATTCGGTTTTTGGTACTGCCATCACCTCCCTCGTAAGGACGCATCAGAGTAGCACTAGCGAATAGATCAGGTGCTTTGATACCCCAAGAATTTGTGACTTCGGCAACTGTCTTGTTGTCCAATGTCAACAGAGATTTCCAGAGGAGTGAGTACTGGTGGCGGAACGAGGGTTTTAGCTCCACATATAAACCATGATCGATCAATACGAGCTCCGGTGATCCGTTTGGCTTCCTTCGGATGAAGATGTTCCCTGGGTGGGGATCGCAATGGACGAGTCCAAAGAGAAACATCTGAGCTGAGAATAAATCGACCATGGTACTCATGACTTCTTTCAGAGAGAGGCCAAGGCCACCTTTGCCATTGCGACCCTTCCATTCGTCACGCTCTGGCTTGAGTAGTCCCGTGCCATTATTGAGTGGGATATTTGATGAGGTGAGTGGAGTACCAGTTCCAGGAGATCCTTTTCCGTAACCCCCTCTCCATGGGCCTCTAATGGCTTCCTTATCCCACAATCGAACTCCTTCGATCCATTCCGCGGTCATGATACGTTTGGAGCTCAGTTCTCGATAAACTTTTGGTATGTACACTCGTCCACGGAGACGTGGTTCCTGCTCAATGAGAGCCCGCATTTTCTCGGAGTTATTGGCTTCATTCACCTAATTTTCCTTGATATTAGTTATTGCTCTTCGCTATATTGTTGGCGATTGAGGTAATCTACTTACAAAGTCTGTCTCCAGCATTAATCTTTCAGTGATGTAGGGAACAAGGTTATAAAGAGGCAGGTCAAACCAGGTAGTGTACGCCTTCATCATAACTCTAAGATGTACTGTTAGTCATAGCCTTGTTTTCGGGAATTTTGAATACTTACCGAAATGCCCATAGATCCCAACTCACTTGTTTGACGATTTCTCTTTTTTGTACTTTTATCGCCACTTCCCTTCCATCTGCGAGCCGTGCCCAATGGACCTGTGCTACCGATGCGGACGCTCTTGCTTTCTTTTCCATGACGCCGTATCCAGGTACCTGTGCGAAGGATACCCCAAAAACTTCTTCTGGGCTCTTTCCAAATTCTTCCCGAATCACCTTCTCCACGTCCGCCCATTCGTTTTGGGGGGCGTCATCGAACATTCGTGAGAACATCTTCGCGAACTCCTCTGGGAGGATAGCGCTTTGCATTGCTATATCATAAAATCAATATGGTATTCCACGGAGTCGAGAAAGGAAACCTTGTACCTATTGCTTGACCAATTTTCAGATAAAGACCACCATTGGCATGCAACAAGTTGAACATTCGCTCCGCACTGAGTCCAATTAGATCCAAAAGTTATAGAAGATCCGATAATCCTCAATTTACCTGCGTCTGTGTAGATCCTCGATCGTTCCAACCCACGGATTAGGTCTAAAGTTCAACTTATAATCCATCGCAACGAAAATTCCCAGCCCAAAGGTCCTCAGACTTCTCGTAATCGACGAGGCATAAAACTGCGTGTCAGCCAGGTAGAAACCTCCCAACACACCCGCAGTCCACAGAAACCTCCTTCCATATTTAATGGTCCGTTTATATTGTTTCGGGGGAGCTGCTCTGCCTAGAGATTCGGGTGTAGGAGGCGCGAATGGGGAGAATCGTTGTGTTTGAATCAAGCGTTTTGAAGGCGGCGGGCTCAGAGGGAGGCGCGAGGGTCTATGGAGGGGGTTGGAGGAGAGGGTGCGCGGGGATCTGCTGAATTTGGTGAAGCATTTTACTGCGCTGCGCAGTAACATGACTTTGGGAGGGACTACAAAGAATTGTAGAATGGTTGAGCAGTGGAAAAGACATCAAAATGGCAAAGTTAAAAGACCCTGCAGGTATTGATGACGATAAGACGGCGTGGACCTTTATCTCCGTGCTGGCCGGAATAAGGATGCAGTAGGTAAAGGACCATAGAAAAAACGGTAGTAAAGCAAACCCGCCGGCCTAACAATCGTTCCATCTATCATGGTCAATTCAAGGGAATTATTTTAAATGATTGAGATGGCCTAGATGGTTGAAGCAAGCAACGTCAACAATCCTGGCTACGGAGTTAGCGAGAGGGGAGGAACGAAACTACTGTCACTTTTTCGGGACATTCCAACAATTCCAACTCTGTAATCGGTAATTTTATGAGAATTTTCCGAAGAGAAAATGCTCCCCGTCTGGTCATTGCTCTCCGCACCCCGCGTCAAACTAGTCCTCGAGATATGCGTTCTGTTACCACTCTACACGTAATATAAAGGTAAATCAAGTTACACATAGTCCGTAAAAACTCGCAACAATTGGAACTTTAAAGCAGATGCGGGACGGTTAGAGTTGGCGTTTTGACACAATGGACCGCTATTTTTGAAGAAGTCCAGTGCAATGAATAACCGAGTTTCTCATTCTCCCAACTCTTCTCCCAATCTTCAGTAGATTGACAGTTGACTACTTTTCCCAAAGGAAGCGAAAGACCCTCCTCTATTTTAAAGTTTCCCATCTGATTCTGATAAGGCTTTCTTCGTGAGTCCGATTTACTGAGACCGTTTTCTATTTTTCTCAAACTGGGAGAAAGAGACCGCATTTCAACCCGCTCGCGTACCAGAAGAACTTGGTGCTACCTGGAAACGGGAGCGGACCCGTACTTTCCTAAGACAGAAGTTGTTGTAAAGTTCTCGCAACAAGCTAGGCATTTTGATTCAGAGGGTTTTCGAAACGAGCATGTCACAGCGACCAAAAATAGAAAAAGTCAAGGGGTATGACGGAGATACTGTACAATCGACTGGGAGTGGGAGAGACTACCAAGTAGAGGTACTAGCACAGGTAAGAGAAGAGATCAATCTCCATAGAAGTGGGTAAGTACTTGTAGAGTAGTTTTGGATGCAGGGCAGGTTATTACATTCAATAATATGTACCAGGGCCAGGCACGTCGTATGCGGCATCAAACTTCCCAAACAATCCTCTTCCGATGTAGATGCAAGGGAAGTGATTGGCTTCCAGGTTATCCCGGATGCCAAAACCAAAACTAACTCCTCTGTACTTGTATGCATGCGACTTCCAGCATTTAGCGGTGTTGTCATCACTTCCGTAACTTGCGAGCAGGGAACTGTTCATGACAGAGACGAAAGGTAAAAGACAGGATAATATAAAGATACACGGACGGAAACAATCTAATGTTATGGATAGTTGCAAATAATGGAACAATGGTACGTGTAGCATGTGAACCAATGATTGAGAAGAATGGAAATCGGTTCGCTACAATGAAGGTATCAACAACCGCCAGTCACTTCCAGGCCTCTTTCCAGACACAATATGGCGAATTATCTTTAAACAAAGGGCTACTTAGACCCAGATATAAATCCATACGCTCTACAAACATACCTGTATATACAGTATACAGTGTATCATAATAGGAATTCTATTGTGGCTCGGAGCTTTCGCGTCCTTCCCTTGCAGTGCTCGGCAAGGGCATTACAGCATTACACACCCAATCTAACGCTGGGTTCCTGGAACCACACCCTACCTTTGAGATCCCCCCCCCCCCCAGCCACGGCCATGAAGACCCGACACTGGCGCACTCTACCACTTCACTTCTTCATTCCCTTTCCTTTCCCGCTCCACGTTCAGCTCACGACTTCAATGAAAACAATTGCGCTTCATCGACCCAGCTCAATCTGGAGGACGTGAATCTCTCACTCTCCACTGGGCCCTCCTCAATCCCTCTACCTACGGTCCGTTGGACCACCGGCCCCGACTCCACCTCTCTCTTCTCTCTCACGACGCCTCGATTCGGTCAAACATGTTACGCCCTGCGACTCCTCTGACGATTCTGCTTCTGATTTCTTTTCTACTGCTGCTGGTATCGGTTCTCTCCACGCCAATTATAAAGCAGATACCGCTGGCATCCTTTGGGGGCGTTGATTTCGGGGTATTTGGACTATGTAAAGGGACAGACTGTAGCAAGATTGAGATTGGATATAGCACGGGTACGGGGAGACGAGGGGAGGGAACCACGACCAGAAACTCATGCTAACGATGCGATAGATGGACTCTTTACGGATTCCCAGACGGCCACCTTCGACCTACCAAGTAGCACGAGGACGACGTTATCGGCCATTCTGATCGTCCATCCCATCGCCGCTCTCTTCACCCTGATAATGCTCGTTCTCGCCGGTTCAGCACACTTCCACGCTCCTTCCCACTCCCCTCGCTACCTACTCGGCATCTTCATCCTCAGCATCCTCACTCTGATTCTTGCCCTTCTCTCCTTCTTGATCGATGTCCTTCTATTTGTGCCACACATGGCCTGGGGGTCGTATGTGGTGCTAGCAGCGACGATCCTCATTGCATGCAGTGGAATTGTGTCATGCGCGATGCGACGGACCTTGGTCAGTCGCAAAGCTCGAAAGCGCCGCATCGCAGAGAATGCAGAAATGAATGGAGCCAACTTTTACAATCGCGAGGGACGCCCCAATCCAACATTGCCAGGGACCACCGAGGCGGCAATGGTGAACGGGGCACCAGGGACGGATAAGCTTCCGGAATTTGCAACATTTGAAATGGCAAAGCAGGATACCAACCGAACGAGCGATGAGCGAATCCCACTAACTACAAGATCTCCAACAATGGAACCTTCTCCGACAAATGGACCCGGTAGTAGTGGATATGGAGCACCGCCCTCGAGAGGAAATGGAAGCCCACCTAGACCACCGAGAGAGAGGGACCAATATGGAAACCCAATGCCAAACATGCCAACAGGGGCCTACGGAGTGCCAGGAAGAGATCCTTCTCTGGACCGTCAAGTTTCGGACCCATCTATGCGAGGTCGAGGAATGCCCCCAGCAGGATATAGAGGCAGAGGGGGTTATCCACCAAATGGAAGAGGGGGTTATGGTCAACCTAGGGGGGGATATGGGGGCCCTCAACGGGGAGGGGGTTATGGTCAACCCAGAGGAGGCTATGCAGGCCCACCCAGAGGAAGAGGAGGCGGGCCTCCACCTGGATATGGAGCACCGCAAAATGGACGAGGTTACGACAACAGAGGACAATCTCCAGGAGGCTATCGAGGTCCTTCTCCTGCTCGGGCGCCTGGGTATGGCCAAAATTCTTATGCGGTACCTCCAATGCCCCCTCCAGCGGGTACTTATGCAGCATACAATCCGGATGATAGTCGATCTAGTCTTCCACGTGCAGAATCGCCACCACCTTTATCAAGTCTTGATCAGGGGCCAGTGGGACAAGCTGTAGAGATGGATGCCACAACAGGCAGTCCTTCTCACGCTCCAAAAGGATATGATCAATTTCCAAATATAAGGGATAGTGATGGTGACGTTGCAGGAATGGTTGGCCTTCAGCAACAAAAAGCACAGAGGCAGACGGTGGCAAGCGAATCGAGTAGATACAGCATAGACGAGTAAGTCCTTTTCATAAAGGTCTTAGAACCGGAAACTAACTATATATCAGGTATGTTCCTCCAAGACAAGTGTGGGGAGCAGGTGCTGCTGGTAGGTCTTCACCGCTCAATTCTTCGGGGACCAACGCGCCACCACTTCAAAATTCGCCTCCCCGACGACGGGAGAGTTCTGATAACTACTATGAAGACGTGGCTCCTCAGTTTGCGGAACCACCACCGGCACCACTCGTTCCAGGGATGGTACAAGGCTATCCAAACAACAACTCCAGTGGTAACTTGCGAGTTCAACCGCCACCTGGTGGTGCTATGGATGGTAACTATTCCTACGAAGATATTGCGTCTGGTTCCCGAAGCCCGGCAGAATCTGAACGATCAAATTTCACCTCGGTTTCTCAAAGAGGCGTGAACCCCAGATGGAATCCTGGTCCTACTTATGGAGCCCCGATGCCGAACAGACGACCGCCGCCGCAACAGCAAAGAGAAGATCTTCTTTTGAATTCAAATCCAGACTTTATGCTACCAGGTTCGCGAGGAGGAGCGAGAGGCGGTGGTAGAGGGGGGCCAGGTCGAGGCGGACCAGGTCGAGGTGGACCAGGTCGACCTCCAGGTCAAATACCAGGAATGGTTCCCAATAGTGCTTACCCAGGCGGGAATTAATAGCTTGCGACCCCCCGCCACACCCGAGAATTTCTCAACATTCAATCAACTATTTTTATGACACGCGAATTGCTGAGGCATCCGATGTACATATTCAATTTGGGATTCCGAACCCATTTACGCGATATCCCTTTCTTCCTTTTGTCGACAATAGACTTGCGCCAATTGGCAAACTTTGCAACGAGGCGTTTTTGCGGCTTGCCTTCCTCCGACTTCCAATACCGGCATACCAAAGCCTCTGTAATATACATGCTCCGAACCTTGGGATGCACCCATTTTGCGTTGTTTGAAATAACCATGATCTGTACATATGTGGAAAATGGACAAAACGTGCGAGGCGCGTTATCTTTGACAAGTTCCAGATGGGTGGCTCAATGATTTGAGTCGTGGACATATATTCAAGAACGAGGTTCTGCTTTTTCTTTTTTTCGTGCTCTCCGAGTTTTTTTTGCGCAGCGGGTCTTGCTTGCCTCCAAGCGATGGAATACCCATACGAGGGATTAGGGATGGGACGGGAAGGCTTACTTTTGGGGGAATAGGAGGAGGTATGGGATGGATGGGATAGGGTCGGGCGCGATGGCGATTTGTAAGTTGTGATTTATCGGGATTGAGTCCCATGGCCAGTTCTTCACGGGAAGGACATTCGTGTAAACCTACGGTATGGGTCGGTTTGGACAAAAATAGGGTGCTAGCTCTAGTAGGCAATAAAAGTCGTACGCTGCATGAAGATCTTGAAGTCAGTTGAGTGAGCTCTTTGGTTTTCCACCTTCGAAAGCTTTCTCGTATTTCTCTGGTCCTTGTTCTTCTGGGAGGTACTATTTCTGGTCGATGGGATTGGACTGAGAACCTAAATATCATTTCTCGAGATTAAACGCGAGATGATCAAGTCGTTGAGGATCTGAAGGATGGTCTAGGGAGTTACGGACGGTCTAATGAACTTGTATAGGCAAGTAAGCACCTTATAGTAGAGATTTGGATCCTTCAAGAAGTACACCATAGGTACCGGAAGAACTAATAATTCACGAGTAGATAGTGATTATCAAAAGTTTATATTACAGTCTATAGTAGATTGGTTCATACTTGCCTATCTGGCCCTACGTTCGGAATCGATTACTACGTTCTGGGGGAAAATCAGGTAACTTGTCCTGGAGAGAAATAATAGAGAACATTAGCCTAACTAGCTAGAACAACCAAATTCAATTAAACGAATGGGAGATGTAAGTATGAGCTTCCATCTACACAACTTTTCCTCTCTACCACGAGTTTAAGCGAATCACGTGGATATTCAAGACGACACCCCTGAATCTAGGCAAAACTAGGCCGCAACAAGAAAGGAAGACGGAGGAAAACCTGCACTAATCGCCGTCTTGTTCGCCGTATCTTACACTCCAGGTCCTGTGAAACGATCGAGCCGGGGCGTTTGAGAGGACTTCTAGCGCAAACCCCCTTACATGCTTTTGTTGGTGGCTTGAAGCTGGTAATCATGCGCGTATGCTTCTAGAAGCAGGTCTAATGAGATCCTAGAGTTTTTTGAAGGTTGGCGATGGCATCTTGATCTGCGGCAGGAAGGAAAATCAAACGGCCGAGTTGCGGCGTGGCGGGCCAGTTCGCGGGATGGAATTAGAAATGTGTTGGTAAGTTGGGTTGGGTAAAGTTGTTTGCTAAAATTTCAACTTTTCGGAGTACGGAGGAGTAATGTTTGTTTTACAAGTACAGTGGGTAACTGTCGACTGGAATTTCCCTTTGACCTTTTTCTCTCTCCTGTGTTACCGTCTACCACGAGGATTCTCGTCCTGCACGTCCGCGGATACAAGTAGGTACTTCAGCATTTTGTGTGGCTGGACGTTGGGAAGTGGAGTTGCTCCGTACATTTCCTTTTCGCGTGCTTGTAAGTTGTGGATGACAATCTATAACCCCACAAGTTTGTTTTCTCGTGGAGGTTTGTGGTGGGCACATGGTGGCTTCTCTTGGACGCTTGACCCCTGTGTTGAAAGGTGTCCAAGTGGGTTTTGTAATTTAGATCTCAGAGATTCGGATATTGAATTCAGGTACAGGATGATGGGGAGCCGAGTTTCCACTCGGGGAGTTGACGGCGTCAAGTGTATGCGAATGAGAGGGAGGGAAAGCTGGAGGGAAGGAGAATTTATCTGGAGGAAGGGATATTCCTTGAACTTACAGATGAATAATTACTTGTTTGCTGGCAATATATCAAGTACTGTGACTGTTGAGAGGGGAAGCTCGGAACACAAAGGGAGCACAAGTACTACCACGAATTCCCAAAGCATTCGGCTCTCGAACAACAACCTCTGTGCAGCAGGATTTATCGAGGAACCAGTATGGCATGATGGTATGGTCCGAATAAGTTTGGCATCATCCGTAACGGGTTTTCCAGATCTCTACAAGTAGGGCTTGGAATAAGAATTTCAATGTCTAGATCTGAAACGAAGAATTGTCCGAAAAAGGAACAGGGCCTGACAGGGTCTTGATTCGTTCAAACTTCCAAAGTTCTCCGTATGCATGCAGAGCGCTACAACGCGTGAGATAGCACAACCCCTGAGTTTGAAGCGCGGTCGTACCCAAGACCAGGACCAGGACCAAGACCTGACTGCTTTCCATTCAACTTCAACTCCGAAAGCTCTAACTCATCGTTTCTCCCCTTCATCTGCCGTGCAGAAGCTCTAAGTTCTTACATTCACTCAGTCCGAGAGTCGTCGGCCTCAATTCACTTTCGAGCACTTGTATCAGCAGCGCTTTGGTCGTGCTCCGAACAGAGTCTAATCAAACGGTCCATTCCCACCTACCGAACCTGCTGCTGTCATCTTCATCTACGAGTATCTTCCATTCATCTTCGCCCAGCCCGTTTTGGTGATTTGCTGGTGCTGGTGCATTCAATTGGATATTTGTACACGCAATCGAAAAAAAAAAACACACACAAATTTCCAGTCTTTGTTCTCCAAGTCTTGCCGCCGCTGACGGCTCTACCTTGCAACCTTGCGACAAGATGGTTTCTCGAACTCCAAGTGCCAGTGGCTCACCAACACCCGCAGCCCAGGATAACGAAAAGTCACGCCGATCCAGTCTAGGCCACCTTCTTAGGCGCACGAAGTCGGGTGAACTCAAAGGGAGCAAGAAGCAACAGATGCTTGCAGCCCGGGAAGCTGAAGCCAAAAGAGAGAGGGACGCGACTGCCATTCCACGCAGTCCTCCAAAACTACCAAACCTCGAGGGCGGAATCCCAATTGACACTTTTGGAGGCGACGACCGACCTGATTCCGTGGCAATCATCTCAGGACACACGCAAGGCAGAGCATCAATGGAACCCCCCCGAGCAAACACCTTTTCTGGCTCAGTACCACCGGTACCCCCAATTCCCAACGGAAGTCAGTACGACCCGTATGCGAGAACAGAGAGTATGACCCACAGGGGTCGATACAGCTATGCCAGCAGTGCCGTGAGCACCATCAACAGTCCCCGTCGCGTTAGAAGACGGAAGGATCCGACACCATTCAAGTAAGCGTCCTTAGCTTAGAAGGCGATCCAGAACACTAACTGCTCCCAGTATCCTGATTATAGGAGCGCGCTCATCCGGCAAAACTTCATTTCTCAACTTCCTCAAGACCTCCCTCGCTCTCCCAGCCAAGAAGAAGCCCGCTCGAGCGGCCGAACCACTCAATGATGATATATTCGCACCACAAGGGAAGAGATCGGGGAACTTCATTTCTCATTACTTGGAGACGGAGATCGATGGCGAGCGTATCGGTTTGACATTGTGGGATTCAGAGGGAATGGAGAAGAATCTGGTCGACCTTCAGCTTCGGGAGATGACCTCATTCCTGGAAAGCAAATTCGAGGAGACCTTCACAGAGGAAATGAAGGTAGTTCGGGCACCTGGTGTTCAAGACACTCACATCCACTGCGCTTTTCTCATATTGGACCCAACCCGACTAGATCGAAATATTGCGGCTTCACAATCACAGGCTGCAAATGGCAACGGTGCAAGTGAAAAGCACATGTCGGAATCTCGCGTTATTGGCGGTTTGGATGAGGACCTGGATCTACAAGTTTTGCGGGCGTTGCAGGGAAAGACAACTGTCATGCCAGTCATCTCAAAAGCCGATACCATTACCACCGCACACATGACATTCCTCAAGAAGACTGTATGGGATAGTTTGAAACAGGCCAACCTCGATCCTCTTGAAGCACTCGGACTCGATGAAGCAGATGATTCCCGAATTGATTCCAGTCGTATCGAGGAAGGCGACGAGGATGAAGAGTCCGATGCAGAGAAGAACTCCAGCGACGAGCTCCCAATCCAAACACCAGAAGCAAGCTCAACTCCAAATTCCAAGCGACATTCCTCCGGATCCGCTCGCCGCCAGAGCAAACGCGCAGACGAGCCAGAAGAGACCCCATACCTCCCACTATCAATCATCAGCCCTGATATTTACGAACCTGGTGTGATTGGCCGAAAGTTCCCTTGGGGATTTGCTGACCCAATGAATCCCGAGCATTGCGACTTTTTGCGATTGAAGGAGGCCGTTTTCAGTGAGTGGCGTGGTGAGTTGAGAGAAGCAAGTCGGGAACTCTGGTATGAAGGATGGAGGACAAGCAGACTTAAGTACAGAGAGGTCAAGCCTGGACCACGGAGATGATAAGTTCTTCGGCGCATGTCTTACTAGTACGAGACTTGTTTCTGAAGAAAATCGGTTCTACGGGCCACGAAATGTTTTGCGGAGATTTCCTTTGTTAGCTGCATACCCCTTACTTCAACTTGTTTTGTGCCCATTTCTCTTGTGTTCTTGTTGCATGGCAACGGGAACACATGTTTTCTCTTACGGAGGGATATTTTAGATTTGAAAATTTGATTCAGCGACTGCGTTCAGCCTTCGTTCTGCGCTGGTCGCGCATTCGTTCTTCTACCATTCTTCTGTTTTTATTTGCACCTTCTACGACCAAGATCTTTCGCGGGAGAAGGGAAAATCCACACCTCTCATCAGCTGCAAGTGGAATGGATGGATGTGACCTGGAGATATTTTGGAGTGGTGTTTTTACTTTTTCTTCAACGAAGGATGATGATATCTTTGAGATTGGGCATTCGTCGGACGGCTGAATCGCTTTCTGGGCTCTCTCTTGTTTTTTCTTTGTCTTTTACCGTTGATTTGGGGCTTTACCCGACAAGGCACTACTACCTTCTACTATGATGTTTGGGTGGTTCAACGGGTGGCGGCCTGTCTATTGTATTTATTTTGTTTATTAGATAGTGTTGCATGAAGTGAGGATGCCTTCTTTTTCGATGTCTATGGCTATGCTTTTCTGCTTGTGATTTGTGTGATGTGAGGAAATCTTGACACTATGGGTTGAACAAGAACCTGAAGTATGACGGGAGGCAAGAGGGGGGAACCCGTGTTCTACCTCCCGACTCTACACCCGAAATTCCTTGCTTGTGACACTACACACTGGTACAATGTCACACTCCGTCGTACAAGCTCCTATCTTTCCAAATACATCGAGGGAAAGCAACTACCGTTGTACACATAGTCTATTTACCCGAAGAACGACTACGGTACTGGACACGGGGGGACGGGGTAAGGCGACGATCACTTTAAGTGTGTAATTTTCGTTTCTTGGAACATTCATCGAAATAAAAGTAGTGAATCATGGAGTCCCGGATACAAGGTAATTGGTGTCCAGAGAGAAATCGAGAGCCTAAGAATCCATCTATCTGCAAACCTACCGATAAAAGGTGGTGCTTTGCAATTTGCCGGCATGCGTGGTAGAATAACCGAGAAAATCTCGTAAGGGGGGTCTTTTTTTTGGAAGTGTATGCAAAGAACCACCACGAAGCCACATGAATAGAAATTGTATATATGATGGTGTTGGATATCTTGAGGCAATTTTGCAGGGTCGGTTTATTTGCGTTTAATCTTGACGATTTATGAGGGGATACTGTATTAGGCGCAGGTTTTCCTCTGTGTACAATACACCTATGTTTCTTGTTACTCTGATAATGAAATATTAAGAGGCTCCGAGAGTGATTGGAAAAATACTTTTACATATTTCCCAACGATACCTCATTTTTTTCCAGACCCGTTGTACAACTGAAGTCATTGTTCACGCTGTATTAGCTAACTAAACTTAATTTCAAATGTTTTAAGGTGTTCTTAATTACTTACCTCAATCTATCATAGAATAATGAGGGGCAGGTACTGGTGCAGATTCGAACCACAAGTGTTTACTGCTACAGTTAATGTCTACGATGAGCCAATACAATGCCCAAGTCTTTCCCCAAGAATTGCAATTGCAATTGTAATTTTCACAATCAACAACGAAGCCGAATAAAAAGCAAGGATTTCTTTTATTTTCTACATGAAATCGTGAAAATTGCTATTAAATCGTTGGAGGATTCGCTCCCCGCGATGACGACTGTAGTACTTGGGAGCTAAAGGAGATAGAAATTAGTAAGTCCCCACCAACACTTGGAAAAGGCATTACCAATTTAGTCACCGTGAAGATCTTCCATTTTAAACTCCCCAATGCAAACCCATTCATCAGTTCGTAGAGTCCATTCCCTGTGTTATATGCAATAAATCCTGGCCACAATTATACCAAAGAGGAATCTGGATGACTCTCTCCACCGAAACTTTCCATTTGCCACTCCTTCAGCAACACTTCATTTCAAATTGCTGACCACGCCGGTTTCACAGTGTTGCTATCATTCTAACCCTCCTCGACCTCCAAATCTCTATAGTCCATCCCCACGTCCCCGTCCCCGAACACATCCTCGACAACCCCTCCATCCTCACCAAACTCCATTCCAGCCCAGTCATTCTCTTCCCCAGCACTAGGCAGGTACGCACCACCTTCCTCGACCTGAACAACCAACCCATCACTTCTAAACGGAAACTTGAAGTCTTCTAAACAAGCCGGTTGATGGAAACATCCCCTTCGATGACTGAAGCAATTATTTCTACTCATATTAACCTCCTTACTTTCAACCGTCAAGTGTTGAGGATTTAAGCATGTCCAATTACCACATAAATGGCTATTCTGCCAATTGAGATTAATCCACCCGTCTTTTTACTGTTCCGTCAACGTATGATAGATGAGGTGGTGAGCCATTCCGTAGGGTATTGTGAGGGAGTGGGTTTGTAGTTGGTGGGGTGCATATGGGGAAGGACAGGTGAAGGTAAAGCGCTTCGAAATGCTCCGACGCGGGATGAGGAGTCCGTTCTTTGTGAGGTGGGGAGGGGGAGGAGATGGATGGAGCCAGCATTCGTTGTCTTCGCGGAAGGGGTCTAGGAGCCAATTGGTGCTTGCAAGCCAGGCTTTTAGATCTTGGATTAGCTTCGGTGGGCGGGTTGCAAGGACCAGGCGCTTCCCATCTTGACATGAAAGCTGTCCGAGAAGCGGAACTGGGGGTTCTAAGGAAGGATGATTCGCCGGCGCATGATTTACTGGTGCTGGCGGTGTTGTACTTCTCAAGAGGAGTTGTGTGTTGATTCCTTCCAGAATACTGGCAGCAGCATCAAGATTATCATGAACGAGACTTCCAGTTTCCACATGACTTTTGGGTGTGAGCAGCGCTGGACTGACAAAGAGAGGTGGTGATGTGTAGTTTTCCGCAGCAGAATCAATTCTGTCCACAATACCTCTTTCAATTTCCACATCTCGTTCGTGAACTGGTAAAGCCTCAGCAATTCGCTGAGATGGTTCGGGAGATGGTTCAAGAGAGCTCTCAATCTCCGTAAGGTCAATATAAATCTTTCCAAAAAACCGTTCCTCTTCGTGCAGTGGTGGGGGAGCTCTGGGCTTTGTAGCCGAGTTCGGAGGTGTGAGCAGAGAGATTGATTTCAGTCCATGACGAGGTTCCATGAGGTCGTCATCGTCGGTTTCAATTGAAGGCATCAGTCTGGGTATTACTGAGCCCAAGATAATATCCTCCAAGCTGGGTTGCGGGGTCGGGCTTCCCATCATGTACAACTCCTAGAAACAAAGGTACTGATAATAGTTTCCTTTTTGTCTGCGATATTTCGTAAGATAAGAGTTGAGAGTAGTTGAAAGAAATGTGTAACTTTTGGTGACAAGAGAGAATCCCAGATGGAGGATCGTGCTTGATTCGACTTGAGAAGTGTGGCACGGAAAAGCTGCTTGATCGAAGACGACGCGTAATTCCCGAAAGCGGCGATAGATACTGATTGCTTGAGTTGATCGGGCTTTTGAAAGGTGAGATAGCGAGGAAATTGGTGTTTTTGTTTATGGTATCAAGACTTGCCCATCAGGGCTGAGAAAACATCCCCCAAAGTTCAGACTTCAGCTTCGCCAGCATGTTCACATCAAAGAAGCAAAAAGCGCTGGTTGCTGTTCTTAGTGAATCAAGGCTTTCGTAATCAAGTGGAAATGAAAGAAAGGAATTAATATGAAGTTTTAATGGCTTGCCTCGACGATGTAGAAGTCTTTTGGGGAGAGAGTTACTAGATCAGACTTGTAGCACCAGGCTGTGTTTACAAACTAGGAAAGTGCTATCCTTGCGGTAGATAGAAAAGCGGTTGTCAAAATAAAGGTCGAACCTCTACCTCATCGTTCCAGCTATCTAGAGCACTTTAAGGAATGGATTGTTGTAGAATTAGGCCAGGGATTTTTAAACAGGTTTGATAGCACTAAAAGGTTAGAACAACGAGTTCAATAGGCAGACGTGAACCTAGTATATACAGCCGCTTCTCTGTCCACGGCCAACTAGTACATAGTAATTTATAGGAGCTTTAGAACAATGAAGTGAGAGGTGGAAACAACATGTTTTCATCATGTGAATATTCGAGTGGCACTGATTATTCGATTCAGTTCTTCTACTCTCCTGGCATAATGTGCAAGCCCAAAGATAATAATAATTTCCTCAAACAACTTCAGTGGTCATTTATGGCAGACAGAATTGAGACAGAATTGAGATAGAATTGAGTAGAGTTACACAAGGAAGTTTATTACATTACTATATTCATTCTAATCACAATGCCAGACTCCAATAGGGATACCTAGAGGATCCTCATCATCATGGTCTTCCATAGCCTCTGCCAAATCGCTGACATCTTGCTGCGAGGTAACACTCTCCTTCCATCCCAATTTTTTGGTAACTCGAACGCTTCGGAGATAAGGAAGGCCACCGTTTTCGACGGCTTGGTAGAGTCTGCCAGCAGTAAGTCCTACTTCATTCGGCATATATGCTGGAGAGGACTCAATGTCCAAGATTTGGAGTGGGTGTTGTTCGACAGCCAGAAAATCATCAGATATGTAGTCGGCAGAAATTCTCAAGGCCTTCAGTTTTGGACAAATACTCAACAGTGTGTTGAGATCCCCTGGATTGAAATGAGGCATCGGGTATCTTATAGTCAAATGCCGTAGTTTTGGACCGATATGATTGAGAACAGGGAGAAGACTATATGTATGAACTTGAGCACAGTGCTGAATACTCAAAACCTCCAAGGATTCGGGGATAGTTCGCAACTGATGTATCATAAACATATCATCAACCCCACCAGCTAAATGCAAAGCCTTCAACTTTGGAGGCCAGGGATATGTAGTGAAATCATCTTTCTTCCCTTCACCAGAGGTCCTAGGAAAGAAGAGCGTTTCTAATTGCTGTAACGACTTCAGGGTTTGAAACAAGATCTTGAGAGATATCGAAGCCGAAATTAAACTCAGGTTGAGTAGTTTTAAATTGGAGCATTTGCTCAGGGAGGCAAAGCTATTGATAGCAAAACTCGATTGAGGAGCCACAAACTTCACAATGTTTCCTTTCAGTCGTCCCAACAATCGTGCTGTTTGGCTCCTGGAACTATTGTGGACCAGGGATGACATATCTAGGCTTTTGACGAGTATTGAAAGTGAAGATTGTCTGATGTGGGCATTTTTAGATGGGCAGACCGTTCTCACAAAGGCTTCGAATCTGCTTCCGTCCAAGTATGGGTGCTCGTACAGGAGAGCTATACTGGAAGTATACCATACTCGAGAAACCAACGTGCAAGCCCAGAGAGTGCCCTGTGAGTCATGCCATCGTGGGAGAAAGCTGACGATATGTGCGACGATCTCGGAGGGGAGTAAAATTTCTCGAAAGGAGTTGCTTGTAATTTCGTCAAAATCGAAGGAGGAAGGAGGGATAGTCGCTGATGATGCTTCTACAATCTGGACCTGCGCCTTCAGAGGTTGTGACATTTCCACATCCCACTGCAACAAGTTAGCAGATGTCTTTCCCGTCGAATAAGGAACTGCGCGAAAGTTGCTTACATTCCCTTGAGCATCGAGGGCCATGACGAACGATTGAGTGGTGGGGTAATTTCGAGGTGACTTCCGCTTGGTATCGGATTCAATTATGAGGTAGAGAGTTGATGGGCTTCAATTTTTCAAGGAGAGAACAAGGGGGACATCTTGACTGGCTAGTATTTTCAAGAGTGTTTTTAGTCTGTTGTACCGGTATATCCAGAAGATGGAGGTGAGGCTTTGGGTGGTGCTTTTGACTTCACTGAAATACCGAGGTCGACCCGGTTGGCTGCCAATATGCGAGACGAGGCTGCGATTAAATTTCAAGGCCTCATGTCAACATTAAAAAGAAAGCAACACCCCTTTCACGTTTACTCTCTCACCCTGTATCAAATGAATTGATTCCAATCAAAATTCCAACACCGACGTATTATCCAAAAGGATATTTCATTATGTCGAGCTCCAAACGCAAACACTCGGACGATTTGGATTCCCCGGGCGCCATCTACAGCAACAAGTCTCGTGCTCGTTCAACTGGGGAGAGCATCGCACGTATTGATCCAACATATGGCCAAAGAAGTGCCCTCCCTGGCCTGGACGAAGATACAAGGGGCGATGACGGAGACAGCTTGAACTACGAAGAAGAAGCAGATGCTATCAGTTACTTGATGTCTGTGCGGTAAGTCTTGCACCACGTTCAATTCTCAAATGCCTTTGCTAAGACTCCTGCTTTAGAGTTGTGCTGACAAGTGTTGTATAATAGGCAGGAAGCAAGCGGAATCCCCAATTTACTGGTCGCGCCAAAGGAAGACACGGAAGGCCACGATATAGACGAGAATGAGCTTGAAGAGCATGGTGCATTATATAAAGATGGCGCATACTATGCTGCCCCCTCCAGCGATGACGAAACTGATAGCTCAAGTCACAATAACAACATGGCATACTTCGATTCAATTCTAGCTCGTTTCGAGATCCTACAAACCCAACTACAGCAAACCCCGCCCGCAGAAGTTGTTGCCCAACTGGGCACCGATCACCCAACATACATTGGAACAATGAGCACTGCAATTGCTCGTTGGTGGAGGTGGAAAATGCGAACTGTAGACCCAAACCCTGCCCAGATTGCTACCATGGACAAGAGAACGGTCCTGAAACTATTAGGACTCTTAACCTCGGGCAATCTTTTGCGTCAGGGCACGAAAACGGTTGATGTGGGTGCCAGTCGCTGGGCTTGGAGTTTGTTGGCAAAATTACCGGAGCGAGGGGAGTTGACGAGTGAAGAAATCGGTGTAGTGAGAGAATTGGGGAAGAAAGCGATTTTGGTAGGGATGGGCTTGAAAACTAATACAGACATGAATGAGGGTATCGCTGAATTAGAAGCTGGACTTGAAGATGAAGGGGAAGAAGAGGTGGTTCCAGTCGTTAACGAGGAAGAAATTGACCTGGAGGACGACGGAGAGGAGGGAGAAGTACTTGAGGGTGTATCACCTCTGATCGCAACAAAAACTTCGGTCATAGCTGATCCACCGGAGACTCTAGGTATCGAGGCCTCGATACTGCTATCAGACGGTAATATCACAGCAGAAAAGGAAACACTTGCTCACATTGATGACGCAGGTATTCTTCCACTGGGTACCACGAGCGCGCAAGATGAACTAGCCGTGGCTAAAGCACAGATGCTCCAGATGCTGGACAAGCCCAACCCCGACGTTGACGCAGAAGATGAACCCAAAGAAGCCGAAGAGCCCCAGACAACCCCTGATGGTTCACAACATTGGAACACCAAGGCAACAATTGACATGATCCTCACAGTCGCTGGAGAAATCTTCGGACAGAGAGATCTTCTCGAATTCCGAAACATCTGGGACCAGGTTAGTTGAAAGACTTGCGGTCGAGTATTGGGCAATTTTGCAATAGCAGGTTTGTAACATTTTTGAAGCGGATTCCCAATTGTTTGTTAGCTAGATGCCATTTGGTCTTTTGTCAAAGCCCACAGGGTAGAAAGTCAGGCTTTACATGAATATTCCCTCTGTAATATGAAGTTAATATGTCTTTTACTAACAAATAATGATGCAAAGCATTCAAACTGTGCATTTGGCACAACGAAGTCTGGCTCTCTTACCTTTAACGATCGCAGTACTTGGTACTCTCAACCCCCTCTTTCCATACAACTCACATCCGCCTTCACTCTTCATTTTCCAACTCCCTTCCGACCACCTATCCCCCCCCTTTTTACTTTAACATACCTCGCTTAATTTCAGTATTCTCACACCATCTCAACATGTCTTCACTACACCAACAAAAGTTATCATTCAAGTGAGAGCTAGATGTAACGATCAGGACCTTCATTATATCAAAAGTCCCTTCAAAATGCTTGGAGATTCAGAACTGTGAGACAAAACAATAACAGTTCCATCCATGTTCTTATTATTATTTCATACAGTCGAAAACTAGTCTTGTCCACTTTTCCAGTTTCACCCAGAAGGACCAAATTGTTTCCGAACCCCCTCGTTACCCAGTATGGTAATAGTACCAGAATAAATAATATGTCTTGATAGGCGTTTCAGTGAACTTGCCCTAGTAGACTAGATTCAGGAGAGTGCACCGCCTATTCTTCATTAAGACCAAGGCCCCTTGCAAGAATGACAGGAATCTTAATCTCCTTGTTTGATCGAATCATATACAATGACTAAGTTCCTTTTCAAACTCTTGGTTGGATAATCGAGACATCAATTTTTGTACAGACCCCCTCTGGTTAACGCACCTTGCCCAATTGTTCTCTTAACCAAGGGATGCAAGTATCAGGTCACAAGCCGTGGCTGAAAATCGTGGATCATCAAAATCAAAAAATCTTTGTTATTCCCTTCATTTCTTGAGTTTGTAGCAAGTAATACCTTTCCATCCGGGTGTAATGAGTAGCAAAATCGTGAAGCAAAAGCTAGGATATGTCCACCTATAGTTCACAAATACTAGTCCATGTATGTTCCACACAGAAACCCATCAAAGCAAAAGCAAAAGCTCAAAACATTCGTTGACCCTTCGTCAACCCGTTAAACATAAAAGTACCGCACTGTCACCAGCTAAAGCCAGTACTCTGCCGAAATACCATATTTTCTCTAGTATTTCGCACCAAAGAGAGCTTAATGATCGCAGCTAATGTAAGGAACAGCACAACCGTCATGGCCGTGATGTGCTTCTCCCGTAGCGTGGTTGTGGAAGTGACAAGGACAGAGTAGACCACGGTTGAAGATGGTGAAACCCTTTGGCGGGTTCTCGCTGATGTCATACCCCTCCTCGTATCGTCGGCCCAGCAAATGGAAGTTTCTCCCAGTCCATCTAAGGATGTAATCAAAATATCCTACGTAGAATTTTGAAGTGAGCATTTTCATTTCCAGAAGTATATCTGAGGAGAAAACAAGACTCAACCCCCTATAACAGCCGAACTGGAAGAACGAACACGGAGAAGGCTTACCTGGAATTGTCATGGCAAGCATCATGTGTTCTTCTCGAAGGGTGGAGCATCCGCGATCAAGATGTAGAACATTGGCTGCAACACAAAGCTCACGAAGTTTCTATGGGTATCAGCAGGTGTTTCTCTCGTTGCATGAAATTGGAGACTGGATTGTACGAGTCTAAAAGGGAAAATTGCTTACCGAATCTGGCTTGCTCTTGAGAAAGACCTTACTGATCTGACCTGGGCCAAAGACCGTGCCATATTGGTAGAAGCCATCTTGAATGACATCCATGCATTTGTTCATGAGATCGTTGATCGCTAACTTCTCTGCAAAGATGTAGAGGTCCGTCAAGGTTTTGATCTGCAAGCAGTTAGCCTATATATGGGAATCAAAGGAAATATTTGCATACTCGGCCGTCGAATCGTCTTCGTAGATCATTCTCCATTCTCTGGGCCTCCTTATCACTTGGCTTAGACTTGACTGTGACTTTAGTCGGAGGTATCTCAATCGCACCTTGGAACGAAGGAAAGTTAGCCCTTGGATCTTCTTGTGGTGGAGACATTGGGGAGGAACTGCTCACCGGAATACAACCATGTGTTGAAGTCTTCCAAGACGGCAGGGTCCTCATTTTCGAGAGAGATTTCACCAGCCTTGCCTGACTCAGACTTGATCATCTTGGGATCGAAGTACTTGGTGCATTTTTGCAAAAGGTTCTTGTGGATATCGAAGCTCTTGCGCTAGACCGAGAAGTTAGAATACGAACTGAAGGACCGAAGAGAGCGACTTACTGATTTTCCAGTACCTGCTGCAATCGAGACCATGGGGCCAGACAAATTGTCAGAAAGACGGTGCTTCTTGAGACTCCTACACGCCATTTTGGAGTTGATCGTGGATGAGGAGATGAGGAGCTACGAGGCCTATTAGAAGCTGAAGATGACGACACGTAGAAGATGCGTGAAATGGAGGCAGGCAAAGGACTGTTACTTACTTGGCGCGCCGCCTTGAACGAGGAGGATGAAAGATGCGTTAAGTCGAGATGGGAGAGTTGATGCGTCGAAGACAATGGAAGTGTGCTTGGTGGAGAGAGGGGGGAAGGATGGAGTTGGGAAGTGTGAGAAGAGAGAAGTTGAGAATGGGAAGAGAGGAGGACTTTATATGGGTATAGGTACCTTAGGGTGGCTGAGGTGTTGTGACAAGTCCTGTCGACGGAGAAGAGGAGGAAGGTGCGGATGGTACTTAGAGAGTTGAGGGTTGAGGTGCCTTCCGAAGACCGAAGACCAGAGACATGGAGGAAGGAGTAGGTGAACAGGTTCGTGCCTACCACCACCTGCACCTCTCTGGCTTGCAAAGAGGTACCTAGGTAGGTAGCGGTATCCAACCTGAGGTAATTTGAGTAATATACGTATTAAAAAATTATAATAGGAGTATCTTCCATTTCTTTTATAAGTGTAATTCTGAAGAAGAATCACAACTAGGTCTTGTCAGAGAATCATTGAGTCGAGAGCTATACCGCTATCTCTATCTATCGAGTACTATTTTTGGCCCTTCAGCAAAGCCAAAGTTATCCTGAAGTTAGAAGAGGAGAAGAGGAGAGAGGGAATAAAAAAATTCCAAATCTGAGGGGGGTAGGAGGAGGGGGGTATACCCATGCTACCGCTAACCTAGAGAACTAGGCCCAAAGCGTGTCCCTTGCACCTTTCTTGACCGGTGGTACACACCTGACTTAGTACACTCGCCACTCACGCCTCCTTGATGCGGCCTCCGCTGCCATAGTGTATTTGTAGATATATATGAAAGCAGAATCGGTTGCGAGGAATCTGTCATGTGACTTCCCTTCCCGTCTTGAGAGTCCTCATTCTCACTTGACCTGCGAAAATTGAAACCATACACTAGGTATGAGTCGGCAAAGTTCAGGTTTGGCTCCCAATTGAGCCTTGGCTGTCTGTTTTGTTGGTGTTGAAGTCCCCACCTGCATCCATTATCAAGTCAAATACAATTGCTGCCTCAGGCACAAACTAAGGTTAGGTTCCAATTCCCCGCCCTGAGGTGATATCTGTAGAAAGTCACAACACCAAAGTTAGCAGACCGTTTTATTTCACGAAGATATGTTACTTCTACCTCTTATATATTCCTCCGTCAGATTAACTTAATTCCCTCGGTCTTTCTTGAATAGGCAAGATCCTTTGGAGGAGAGATTTACCCCTTGCCATCACTCACACTCAACTGAGCACACCAACCTCACGCGATGAGTTCAATGCCAGTGAACCCCTCCAGTGGGTATGAAAAGATGGGCGACGATTCTGGAGAACTCGAGGGATAGGATATGGGGAGACCACAGATTGAAAAGCAGCGTTATCGAGCTCCTTCTTGTTTCAGTCGCGAAGACTGTCGATCACACCACCCCCCCAAAAGGAACATACACATGGGGATCTTTTCAAAGAAAGGAAATTGATTTTTCTACGAGGGAAACGCTTCGCTTGAAACCGCACCACTTCGGAGGACCAGAACTGGCAGAGTCCTGGCATACGGAGCACTAGCGAAGGAATCAAAACTTCGAGGGCATCCCGAGAATGATCACATTTCCACTACCGCAAGCGCTTAGTGACAGGAACCCCAACTGCATTTTATTGGACGTACGCAAGTAGTTGATATCTACTTTGAAGTACCCTACTCCGTGCCCTTTCATGATTCAGGTCAGCTGCGCCACTCGAGAAACCCCTTCGAGCAAATTATTGTCGCACCAGCGCGCGCTCTTGCCCGGTTTTCGCACGCTGTAACTTGATCGGAATCCTACAAGCAAATTGCAAAATGCTAGGCACGGTATCATACCCGACCTCTTGAAAGTAGCTATTCCTCTCGAGTTTCCAGTTTCTAATTTATCATGTTCCCATCTCGTATCAAGAACTTTTCTTCTTTGGAGCGGTGCTCACAATGTTGACATTCCATTTAATCATCGTGTTTTTTGGGTGGTTGCAATGCGTTACCTCCTTGTATATTTCCATGGAATACTTCCCATCCATTCTGAGCTCTAATAGGACACTTGATCTTATTTGGCAAGCTGGAGCCGGACCAGTAGACATTGGTATCTTCCGCAAGGCTGATTTTCCTGCCAACGATTTTAGGTGGTTTGGCTGGGTCGCAAGTATGGTCTCTCCATCCAAAAACCTTACCATCCTGTACTCAGCCAGTTGACTCGTCATTAGGAGGCGTGGGGAAAAAGGGCGGTGCCAGTTATCCTTGGACGCCCTCGAAAGACTTGTCCAATGGAACGTATTACCTCATCTTGAACGACACAGACGAAGCTCGATATATGCAAAATACCCAGGCTTTCCAGATAGTCAATAGTACAGCTAAGGTATGTATTCTCTCTTCGGGCAATTTATTATCTATTCTTCACGGAACCCTGACGTTAGATAAACAGATTTCAAACGATCCGCCATCATCAAGCATTTCGTCACTCACCAGCGATCAATCGCAAACGACGCAGAGCGTTGAAACATCATCTAGTGGCCAACCCCAATCTACTATTCCAGCAACATCACAAACTTCCAACAATCCCACTACAAACACACCACCTTCTTCACCCATCTCTACTCCCATATCAACACCAACCCCTTCTTCTCTCCCTCAATCGAACTCCCCATCTCGCGGTACCAAGATAGCAATAGGCATCGGTAGCACCATAGGAGGAACTTTCTGCCTCGCATTCATTCTCCTATCTCTCCGTTACCGCAAACTCCGAATATCCACAAGACCTCAGAGCGAAGACACAACGGCATTTGCAGTTGCAAAGACAGAATTGGCAGAGGGTAGTAATACTGATGGGAGGGCAGAGATTGGAGGGTCGGTTATGATCGCGAATGCGGGGAGGATCGCGGAGATGCAGGGAAGGAGAAGTTTGGTGGAGATTGAGGGGTGTTCGCCTATCGTTGGAGAGCTTTGTGGTGGGGAGGTGAAGGTTGGAGGGAAGGGATGGGGAGAGAAAGATACAGATTTGAAATGATGATTTTTTTCTAATATTTGATGATTTGAGAATGGATGGTTCTCACTTCGACTTGATTGGTAGGCCCCAGTTTCCCCGCATAGGCGCTCTACCTACCTACTTCGAAGCAGCGTGGTGGGGTCCCTCCCTCCCACCGGAACAGCTCTGTCACAGAATGATGTATGTAAATCTTCAGCCAGCTCATATTTGGGGTCAATTCGGGGCTGCGATGAATTAATAGAAGCACCGGATTCGTAGGATTCGCTGTTTCCTTTCATAGCCACAACCTTGTTCGGCAGTTGCGACAGGTTGGGGGCGTTTCGCACACTGATGGCTCGTGGGGGATATTGTAAGATCTTACAAAGTACCTACTTGACTCATAGAAACTATCATTGATGGATATTTCGTATGTAAAAGTCCCGCGAATAAACTCATAGGCTACAAGGAGTTCTGGATTCAAGGTTTCTTCGGACTGCTGGCTAATTCTCGATTTCTTTTCCTACTTCTTTATTGTTGTTTGTCCCTAATCTCACTGCAATTTCACCTAGAAACCAAATCCTAGCGTTTGGAAAAACAAACCCATTTCGTATACTGCGACCCGTACGAAGGCCCAGAATTGATGTACATTTAAATAAAACCAACCGGTGCCATTGTATTTTTTATCATGTGGTAAGAAATCCCCCTTGAAGCAGGTTCAAAATTTCGCGGGTGCTGGGTGTTGGTGGTACGGTAGGGTCTTAATTGGGAAGTTTCCCGCGATCGAGTGCTGCAAGTCAGCCACAGATGTTACTGTAACCGTTCTGCACAACATCTTCTTCTTCTTAAATGGCGGCTGTTTGCTGTGTGGGGAGGTTTGGGTTTTGGTGGCTGTTTTATTCTTTTCTTGAAGTTTTTTTGTTTGCCTGAAGAGAACTCGAGGACTTTCTGTTTACAGTAGGGTGTTTTTTTGTGGAGTGACGGGTTTTGGTTTCGAACTTTTGGTGTGCGAGTAAGCTTCCTATTCCATCTCCGTTTTAGTGGATTTTGAATGCTGATGTGGAAAAGCCATCTTCTCGCAAGTAATTCCTAAGCAAGAGAGACATTCAGCAAAGGTCTTACACGGCCAGGAATGTCAGAATCAGCACAGACACAAGGAGGATCTCTGTCGAGTTTGGGAGCATCTGCCTCTCCATCCATTGGCCAGGCAAACCCAGATTCTACTAGTACAGCCCAGTTTATGAGTGCACCCACTGGACGACCAACACAATGGGGTGGTGGACCACCGCCGTGGGTAACTGCTGGAGGATGGAGACCGCCGCCTGCTACTACGATAGTTGTTACGAGTAGTCCATCTTCTGTATCAAATCTTGCGATGTAAGTTTTTTGTCTATTGAAATTTCTTCATTGAGATCTTGCTAATGGATTAGATCATCCTCATCAACTGTATCTTCTGATTCCTCATCTATACTCACAAGTTCTTCCTCGAGTGTGGCAACTACAATCGGCCAAACTACACTCTCCTCTTCGTCAATCTCCACTCCACCTCAAATAATAGTTTCACCCACCACACCCGTCTCCCAGCCGATATCTCCTTCTACATCCATCTCCGCTGAAACGAAGGGCGAAACGGAACCAAAAGCATCCATCAATAAACCAGCAATAGCATTAGGCATCACGGCCAGCATCATCTTTGTAATTCTCCTCCTAATTGTGGCATTTTGGTATGGAAGAAGATGGAGTTCCAAAACATCTCAAGATGGACTTGAGAAACAGGAAACGGGAACTGTGGACAGTGAAGGAATCAGGAGTATCGAGATTGGAAACTCGGTTATGCTGGGAAGTAAGGGAGAAGTTGAGATGGAGGGGAGGAGGAGTCCTGCTGAGCTGGATGGGGAGACTGTTGCTGTTGAAGTTTATGGAGGTGACGTTAGAGAGGAGAGAAACGTAGTGGGAATTGGAGTTTGGTTGAAGGATGTGGCACCAACAGAGGGGGACCTGAGTAGGGGTGGAGCAAGACGAGGGGAAGTTGAGGATTTGAGTGATTTCAGTAGTTTAGAGAAAGAGTACTGAGAATAGAAGTGTAAATATTTTATGGTAGCCGCAATAACCTGAGGGCTGAGCCATTTTCTAGTGGGACGCTCTCCCTCCGGAAGTGGCAATCTTAGCGAGCATGTTTTGCGGCGTCTCTTTTCTTGAATACTACTCACCTAATATTCTGCGTATTACAGATATCTCCTTGATAAAAGAGTATTCTCAGACGAAACTTCTTCTAGAGCGAAGTTTGGGATAATGTTCATATAAAGAGCTTCGATCACCGTCCTGCCCGAAGAAAGCTATTGTTCTAGGACAGCGCCAGCATTTCTCCGAGGCTCCCAACTTACGACGGAATCCCGAGCGTGCGTTTTTAGCCATGATGTACATACTCAGAAGTATAGTGGATTCTCGAAGGACAATTTGACAACATAGTGTTCCCCGATTAAGATTACAAAGTTTGTAAATAGTACTTGAATTTACGTGAAATTTCGCGCATGAGCATCTGACCTCCGACCAGAGTTACTATTTTTTTAATCAGAAGCAGTTTTTTCTATTGCTAAAACTGGTCAATCATTTTTTCAATGCTTTTCAAAAACCTCCCTAGCTAAACAAAAAAGGAAATTGAAGAGTTTCCTCCATTTTTGTATAATATAATTCCATAGAAACAATAAGCTCAAGTCTTGGCGTTGCGGCACAACCCCTATTCCCTCATCTCACCGGTCGAACACCAACCTATCTTTCACAAAAATGTTTCTCAAAGCCAACCTGAGACTTTTCAAGCAGCAATTCATCTCACAGATACCAATAAAAATACTACTCTTCCACCAAATCATGTCTCAAAACTCCACACTCGTAAGTACCCCAAAACACATGTACCCTCAACTGTTATCTCACATAGTCCCGCCAGCCCTATCACACAGGACGGCCTCTTTCGACCCAGAAGATACCACCCGAAAATGCAACATGGATTCAAGAAATTTCAGATCTCATGACAGACCTCTACACCCTTCTCGAGAAAATGAGATATCTTAAACCCAACTCAATAGCTTACCCCCCTCACACATCCCCTCAAATCAATACCTCCCTAACAACCACACTCGGTCTCTCACCCTCCGTAACAGAGCTCCTCCAAAGACTTCCTTATGTGCAATGCACCCCTGGACCCGCCATAGATCGGTGGACAGGCGAAGGGCTGCCCTCAGCTACCATATGGAGCGGTTACGGCACCCAAGGTCATTTTCTTCTCGCGGCAACCTTTGCGGATATGAGAGTGGATGATGTACTACGTACCTGTCGAAGTGTATGGGGAGAGGATCCTATCGTCGTGGGAGACTATGAAGATTTCGAAAGGAGACGTGATATCTATGATGAAGAGCATGGGAGTATGTTTTTAAAAGACCATCAGGTTGCGTTGACGGGATACTCTTTTATCGGTAGCCCTCCGGTAAATGACTTTTACCCCCGGGGAGGATTGTTGATTCTTGATATGGAAACACGTGTGTTAAAGACTCCTTTTCTCTTCGGGAAAACCAATTGATTTTTCTTTAGGTCGTTTACACACCGTTGGTCACGGAGCAGAACAGTACCACGAGTACGACGATGGAAGCTTCGAAGACTGTGGTAGCGTCGACCCCGTGACCAAGAACCAAATAGCCCCTGGTGAAGTGTTTTCCAACGAGCGCGAGAACAGAGACAGAATAGAGCTATACGCCTCGAGACCAGCCACTGAAGCTTTGCGGGATTACATTTCCCGTTTTCAATCTCTGGAGTGGGTACCTGGGTTTGTAGATGGAAGTGGAATGGTACGTCACCACCTAGTCCTTGGTAAAAGAACTTGCACTGATGAAACATTCAATAGTACGGATACAAGAGAGACGCCTACAAATCCCTCTACATCTCCGCCGGCTGGCCCCAAAATTTCGACGGCGACGTCTTCGAAACTGCCCGCAAAAACTGGGATTCCACTTTCGCAGCCTACAAACTAGCAACGCAACCGCTTCGAGACCACGACGAAGCTGTGTGGGCAATCAAACGGGAGAAAGAATCCATTGCAGAGTTCGAACAGGAGCTAGAGGAGGCAGAAGCATATGAAGCAAATCCCGACGGCAGAAAGACATGCCGGCCGAGCGTAGGTTTATTGACGGGACTGAGAAATCGGTTGGGGGCTCTGAGTAAACACGAGAAGAAGCTCGCTGACGCTAAGGAGAAGATGGAGTTTGTGGATCCTCTGATGAGGAAGCAGTATTATGATTTTCTGGAGAGGTACAAAGAGACGGGCCATCGATGAAGATGCTTTGGGCAGTTACCTATCTTCGAATTATGAACCGCCTTATCTCCTGATATTATTCTACCGGTGAATGATAAATAGGGACGTTTCTATTGTAAGAGAATAGAGAATATAAAATCTTCATAGTCTCGGCTTCGGATTGAATAAAGTTAGGAAAGGAACAGCCTTGACCTCGTTCGACGGCTCGAAGAGACCTAGATTATTATGTCTTCACTCGAAACTAGTAGCACACCATCTCAATCATGCCCAATTCCATAAATTGACTATCAGAACTTCTAAAAGATAGATGAGAAACTCTGCCCACCGTGAGTTCCACATGCCCCTCCCCCGCTTTTTCCAAAATTCCACTCAACAATTCTCATCCTAATCAACTCAAAAGATTTAAAACTATCGGCTGCACTGAATGAACACCCTGTAAGTCTCTAAGCAGGAGCCCTCATCCCGAAACAATTTTTCCTTACGACAAACATCTCTGCCCCTCCCCCTCCTCCATAAACCCCGCATCTCGACGAAATATCGATTAGAGGGGTAATGACTTAATGCACCCGGATCAACAAGATAAGTAGAGCAGGCACAGACAAAACATTACCTACCCTACCCTACCCTAACTACGTAATAACCCCTCACAACCCCCTAACTCATCTTTCAAGGGCCAATAAACAAACCTCTAAATTCTCATCATTCAGCTTGTATAAAAGTACATCCTAAATTCCATCCTCAAAAAGAGAAAGAAGAAACAATCCTGAATTTCCAACCTGCAATCTATAAAAATGGTGCTATATAAATACATGCATACAAGAAAGAGATAAGTCATCAAAATTTCACGCACGACTTCTGACAATTGCAATTGCAAATCGCGGCTCGATATTCTCTTTCCCCATCTCTTGGCTAGCTCAGCACCTTCAAATTGAATTCAACTCCTTGACTTCCATGTCCATATCCTCCCAGATTCATCCATAGACCCCAAACCTCGCAAAACCCCAAAGACTAACCCTTCCATCCATCTGGGACGAACAAAATTCCGTGTCCTCTAGCAAACCAAGCAAACCAAAAAAAAGAAGTTGTCGATGAAGAAAAAAACAAATGAAAACCGAAGTATGTACTCGAAACAGAATACACATACACAGTAGAAGACCCGGAAGGTTGGCCGGAGGGGATTACCGCCACGGCTTGAAAGTTGTCGTATCAAGAAAAAAAAAGGAAAGATCCATTTTCCATATCTATTTTGTCATGGATTACAATAAACATAATGTTCTTCAATCCCTGGATTTCCCCAGCGCTCCGCTTCTATCAAGGTCTTTTGAGAGTGAGAAAAACAAGAATCGAAAGGAAATAATTCTATGCGCGCTCTTCAAACGGCCGTTCCGGCTCCACTGTATGTACCCTTTGCAGCGTTGATCAATTTCTGAGCGTCGAGGCTGGTACTTGGAGCAAATCCACCGAGAAGGATAACGATGGTGGCAAAGACTGCGCCGATGATCACCAGCTTTCGGAGGACAGGTCGGGTTGCGCCGAATTCTGCCCATCTTCGACTGGCTTCTTGGATGAATGGCTTCATCTCCTTTTGTCCAAGCTTGTAGTAAAGCATACCCATAAGAGCGATGCTGTATCCGAAAATTTGAAGCCCAGAGATGACGGTACCCCAGATGAGAATGGATGCGCCGACAAGGAGAATATCCTTCAATACACCACAGAGGGTCAAGACGAGGCCGGAGGTTTTGCCAATCTGGAAATAAAGTTAGCCCAGGAACACGAAATGGCAGGATTCCGAAGCCTACCAAGAAAACCACTGATACGTTCAACAGGAATGCGCAAGATGCGTTTCCGAAGAAAGTCCACAATCCGACTGCGTATATCTCGGACATCTTGACTTGAGGAATTTCCCAGAAAAGGGCAACAGTCAAGTTCATGAAAGCACAGACTGGCGCAAAGTAGTAGAGGGAGACAAGAGGGTCCATCTTGAACTCAGATCCGTTGAGGAGTCTTTGTACCAAACAGATCCTGACAGCTTCGAATGCGATTCCTCCCATTTGGTAAAGAAAACCAATCAGAACAAAGTCGATCTCACCGAACGACGCGATAACAACACCGATGACGATCAAAGAAACGTTTCCGAGCTTGTTGAGATCGGGTTTCTCGATTCCGAGACACCACCCAGCTACAAGAACTGCGACAGGTGTGGTGGCCTGAAAGTTGCAAATTAGCAGATGTGGTTGTTTTCCACCGCGAGTTGTAGCGTACCTTGAGCATTTGGATAAATGACACGCTTAGATACAAGTATGTCAAGTTACCGCAGATCAAACTCAGACTGAAAAACACGCCAATTGGCACAATTGCCCTCAAGTATACCCGACCAGTCATTTTAACCGTTTTTCGACCATCGAGAAGCTTGGTTGTTCGTGCCATGATCTGGGTCATGATGGTTGCGAAAACGAGATGCCACGAGGTCAGGAGAATAGGGTATTCTTTACGGAATTGTTAGCAAAGCTGCGTAAGGGGGGTATTGTTGGGCTTATCTGCTTACTGAACCCTAGGGTTGAAAGAATCCATTTATTAAACAGGATGACACTGGAACTCAAGGAAATCCATACTCTGCGGGAGAAGGGAAGATTAGCAGATTTTCGAGGGGCTCTCATGCTTCGATTCCCGAAAGACCTACATCACATAAAACGCAGGGTGGATTCCACTGGATGCCGGCTCTGCGAGCTTCTCAACCGCAGGATTGACAGTTGGGAGGACTGGAGCGTCGGCAGCTCCTCTGGGGGACTCGCCCGAGATGCGGACCTTTTCTTCTCCCATTGTGATTGTCGAGGAAGGTATCGAGGACGGATTTGAAAGTGCAACGACCGGTCGGTTGGCGGCTTTAACTGGTGGTTCGATTCGCGATCGCAATCAAGTGAGCGCGAGAAGGGTAAAGAGCGTGCGGCAGAGTGGTGGTGCTGTCGAGTGTCCTGTCGAGTGTCCTGCCCGGTGGAACGCAGATGGGAAGATTTGGGAATGGAGGGGGAGGGTTTGGAGATATTTTTGACAGAGGAGAGGAAAGTATGTTCAAGTCGCAAAGGGGCACTGACGACTTTAGACCAGATCGCTAGGCCAATTTGGTCAGGGGGAGAGCTGCTAGGTAGGTACTCCGTAACGGGAGTCCACCTGCAAGACGGGAAACGTCGATTGGCAGCGGACCCACTTTTAATCTTCGTGTATACGGAGTAGGGTACTTGGGTAGGTTGGCAGTATTTTGGTACCAAAATACTAAAATAACCGGATGCCCGCTGAGTAAGTTCACAAATTCCCAACCATGGAACCCCTCGCAAGACTTTACCTTTACAAAGTACTCCGTAGATCTACGGTCCGCCAGACTATCATGACGCTATTCAACTTGGAAGGTTTGATTGGGGATGGAGATTCACCGAAGTTCGGGGAGAAGAAATATGGCTCTTCACCTAGCCGAAGCCTATGAGGATGGAGAGAAACGGAGCGTAAGGGACCGATGTCCTTGCCTCCTGTCAACATTTCCCAGTTTGTCCACGTTGATCTGTTTCAGAGTTGCTTCTGTGCCGGCAAAAGACCCTTTCTGTTTTTGACAAGTTCCGGGTACAACTCTCCAGCAACCGAAGTGCTTAATTAAATCAGACAATCGGGCCTTGGTTTGAGAGATATCACTGTGGGGGTGGGGAGAAGTTTCGTAACGAAAAGGGTGGAAAAGGGGATCAAGTGACGCAAGGTAGCATATGAGTATTGGCAAGTTGGCCGAGAAGCTTTTCGGTTGTTTTCTCTTACCACTTCTACAGTATAAAAATCTATTTACGGAGTCTTCGCCGCAACGGCTATCTCTCGTATATGTTCTATCGCAACGGACGTGGTTCCAACTCTTCCAGATAACCGAATGTAAAGGAATCAAGCCAGACTCGAAATTGTTTCCGAATATTTAGAGCTATGAATTATACTGTCTAATATCACTGATGTTAAATTTATGTTAGTATCTTACTATACTTTTCATAGCGAGTTGGAATCCTGAGTTCTGTCGTCTCCCAAATCCCTGGCCCCACTTCCTGATTACATGCTTGAGGCTTCGACCTTCGTATCAGAATTCAGGGACCCTTTACGGTGCGGTAAGATCACTCAGATGAGATGAAATGCAAGCTAAGAGCGCTGCTCAGCCCAGGTCATCCATGCTGACTAGAGCTGTAACGGGGGATTTGATATGCAGCGTAATCAGCCTTCTGAAAATCCCAGGCGGTTGTCCCTCTTTTTAGAACTTGAGGCAAACGAAGGACCCGTTACTTTACGCCAAACGGGTATTGAGACTTTAGAGAAAACGAAATTGTATGGAGTACCAAAGTCGTTACCGCGATGGATGTTTGCATAGGTAAAGCGCCGAACTGCATTGTCATTTATCTCCCCGTTGGCGGGGAACCCATTGCCGTTCTCCCTCAGGAAGCAGGAAGGGTTCTTCCTACAAGTACGAGTATCATTGGAATCCTGCCGCCATCCTCCTGTTTGGTGCCATGTGAACGGGAGTCCATGTTGCAGGCGGGAGGGTTAAAGTTTGGAAACCGTAGAAGTGGTTGTCCGAAGTGCTGGGAATATGAATTAAGCATTACAGCAAGGTGTGTGGCTACAACGTAGTAGGTAGGTGATCCTTGGTGAGGTGAGGTGAGCTCCGTGTTCAGATCAACCTCAGCCTCGGGGTGAGCACTAGCTTCGCCCTAGTTTGATAGACCGTCTTCTTTTAGCCAGCCTGAAGTCTCAAGTCTCAAGTCTGAAAAAGACACGAACTATCCTATCACTCACTGGCAAGCTGCTCACCTCCAGCCACCTGGCTTCTTTTCTTCTAAGCGACCTTGAGATAAACAAACGTGATAGGCAAGCGACATTGCGAGCGTCGAAGCGATAAATTGCACCTGGTACTCCGTAGACAGCTCTCATTTCTGTAAAATCAACACATGCAACATCAGTATAAAAAAGGGGGGGGTTATTTACCTTACCTGCTTTCCCACCAACCTATCGATAAGGGGAACCCTCTAACGTGGGCGCTATTCCAAGAACAGCAACGGGAAATCTTTCCCTTGGTCTTCCCGCCAGCGATCTCGCGCAATGCTTGCCGCCTATTGGTGTTCTGCTTCTGCGGTGAGGGACGGCCCCTGTAAATTAATTCAGGGGTGGATTGATTTTCAAATTTAACTCACCCCCAACCCAAGTAACCTTAACGTGGACCTTAGAGCAACCTAACCCCCCTCCATATTTGTCCTTCCTTTGCGCCATACCATACCATACTCACAATCCCTCTTCCGGACTTCCCCCTCCTGTGCCTTAGTCTCTCTTCTCTTGATAGCAGACTGAAGTTTTTCTATATCTGTGCCCTCTCTTCTCCCAAACTTCCGCACACCAATCGACCCCTCATATTCCCAATTCCCAATCCAATCCACCCCGCACAAAAACGGCCAAATGGCTCCTGCGGACATGTGCGTACCACCCTCCCAGCCGCCCCGTCCTAGAGCGAGCACAATGTAATGTGCCTCAAAGCAATGGACAACCGCTAATCTTGAGTCTATAGCAACGTCGATGTTCTGGTGATCGGTGCTGGCCCAACAGGTCTTGGAGCAGCAAAGCGCTTGAATCAGATCGTGAGATAACCGCCTCACCGCCAATGTCGAACCCATTTGCTGACGCGCTGAAAAGGATTCGGCATCATGGTTGATTATTGACAGCAACGAGACCCCAGGTGGCCTTGCTTCAACAGATGTGACCCCAGAAGGTTTCGTAAGTCCCCCCTCTTCCAATGGCTGCTGCGAATTTGACTAACTAACTCCGATAGCTCTACGATGTTGGCGGACACGTTATCTTCTCCCACTACAAATACTTTGACGACTGCATTGACGAGGCCCTTCCCAAGGCCGAGGATTGGTTCACGCACCAACGTATTTCATATGTGCGCGTGAAGAGGACCTGGGTACCATATCCATTACAAAACAATGTCTCCATGCTGCCGCAAGAAGATAAGATTCGATGTGTGGATGGTATGATCGATGCTGCCCTTGCCGCTCGCTCAGCAACCACAAAGCCAAAGGATTTTGACGAGTGGATTGTTAGAATGATGGGAGACGGACTTGCAGATATCTTCATGAGACCCTACAACTTCAAGGTCTGGGCCGTCCCAACCACCAAGGTAAGAGAAAAGCTTTCAAAACGCCCTCGAGATGCAACTGACGATTGTAACTCAACAGATGCAATGCCAATGGCTTGGTGAGCGGGTTGCCGCACCTGATGTGAAGACGTGCGTGAAGAACGTTATCTTGAACAAATCTGCTGGAAACTGGGGGCCTAACGCCACATTCCGGTTCCCAGCTCGTGATGGAACTGGTGGTATCTGGATCGCAGTCGCAAACACTCTGCCCAAAGAGAAGACCCTGTTCGGCAAGCAAGGAGAGGTATCCAAGGTCAATGCTGATGCTCACACCGTCACCCTGAAGAGTGGAAAGACCATCGGGTACAAGAAGTTGATTACCACAATGGCTGTTGATCAGCTCGTTGAGCAGATGGAAGACAAGGAGTTGATTTCGTTGAGCAAGGGTCTTTACTTTTCTTCAACGCACGTCATCGGTGTCGGCATTCGAGGTGAACGACCGGAGCGAATTGGAGACAAGTGCTGGCTCTATTTCCCTGAAGACGATTGCCCATTCTACAGAGCTACCATCTTCTCCAACTACTCACCTCACAACCAGCCTGAAAAATCCGTCAAGCTTGCCACACAATACCTCGCAGATGGCAGCAAACCAGCATCTACGGAACCACAAGAAGGCCCATACTGGTCCATCATGTTGGAAGTTTCCGAGTCCGGTATGAAGCCAGTCGACCACGAGAACCTCTTAAAAGAGTCCATTCAAGGCCTCATCAACACTGAAATGATCAACGCCGATGACGAGATTGTTTCCACCTACCACCGTCGTTTTGACCACGGATACCCTACACCTGCCCTCGAGCGTGAGGGTGTTCTCACTGAGCTTCTTCCTAAGCTCCAGGCCAAGGACATCTATTCTCGCGGCCGTTTCGGAAGCTGGAGATATGAAGTTGGTGAGTTATTCTGATTTCAAATGGTAAATCGTTACATTGACTAATTTTATTCTAGGTAACCAAGATCACTCGTTCATGTTGGGTGTCGAGGCCGCTGACCACATTGTGAACGGCGCTGTCGAGTTGACTCTGAACTACCCTGACTTTGTCAACGGGCGCCAGAACACCGAGAGACGACTTGTGGAGGGAAGTCAGATCTTCAAGGCCAGCGCACCCACCAAGGAGCTACCCACACGCGAGAGAGCACCTTCCAAGACATCGTCGAGCACCCACGCCAGAAAATCTTCCAAGAGCGTCAAGTAGATTTGATGTCAGTAAATGCTTGTCTTCTCAGATATAGGGGATGGCTTTGCGGGGAAAAACTCAGCATCGTTGGGAGGATTTGCTGGTAGATTTTGTTTCTGGTGTAACTACATTTTCTGTGATTGCAATTAGTGGCGTACATAAGCGCGCTAGATGGCGAGAAGGAAAAGCGACTTCATGACCATGGTTATTGGAGCATAGAGAATAGATATTGTGAAGATTTTGAGATGGAAGATTACCTACATAGCTTTCTGAGTGTCTTTTGGGGTCTATGATATGCGTGCATATATAATTTCTTCGCCTCTACTGTAATTACTTATACTTGTTATTCTTCGTCAATAGGTGTCCCGCTAGAGTCGAGCGAAGGTGTCCCACAATTATCATCATGTCAAGGGAGAGGATTTTCTCGGAGTAAAGCTCCGGGCTTGTAAAACAGCTACCTGCATAAGATCGAGATCTCCATGTGGTGGAGATGGCAAAGTTGATGGAGTTTTGCGACGAGATTGATTCTCCAAGCTGAGGATCACGTATAGTTACCTATGGAACTAAAATTACTCTCTCATAGAACCATTCACTTTCTTTTAAGAAAGATATATAAAAGCGTAAGACCGTGATCAATCAGCATCCAGCTTTTCCTTGGCGGGCCTGAGGCGACCTCAGGTTCTTGGATGACGTAGAATGAGGTCGAACCACAAGTCAGGTTGCAACTAGCGTCCCGACATGACCATATGCAATAGCCAGTACTCTACCTACCTACCTATCCAGCCACAGGGAAAAATACTCGTAGCATACCATCCTTCCATACGGCAAAGCACCATACCAGAATATTGTCCCCACCTCCATTGAACCCTGAATTTCTTGTCCTATGCACGACTAGTACTCGAGTACTCTTTTCGCCCTCTTATCTTGCGAACGACGCCTCCAGCTCTGGCACTCTGCTACATTTGCAGCTTTCCCGCCGGCATGACATGACTTGAGAAATATCAACCCAAACGATGGACGGTACTGGCACTCTAGGGGATGATACGCCTTCCAGGTTGTTCGAGAGACTCCAGCAGATTCCCGGTTATACGTGGAGCGAGACAAAACTCTTCCATACGAGTTACGATAATTGGTAAGGTACCTCGGGGCTCCCTTTCTTCTGGGAAGCAGGCTGAGTTAAAGGTTGCTGTGCTGACCTTTGCAATACGCGATATAGGCAAATCTTTGGCACCAAATTCCCGAAACCGCATACCCAACGGGAAGCAAAGAAACCGCAATCGAAACGTCTCTCCCTCCAAGCAGCGCCGCTTCAGAATCAAAACCAGAGCCAGCAAAACCACCACGATGCCACGACACCCATTCCAGCGAGCGAGAGCGGGAGCGAAACAGATACCGGACCCGGTGGCAACCATGAAGAAGAAGCACAACCCATAGATGTAATAGCGCGCATCTCCACACACGCCCTGCGCGAGGAGCGAACCTATTATATTTGTAAGAAGCTGGTTCAATCGGTGGATCCGGAGGGGGAACATATTGTGAAGCCGCTGGATATGATGCGTCTGACGGCCTTGCAGGGAGATAAAGGTCCGATCATCGTCACTATCTTCACGAGACCCGGCGCGAATTACTTGTCAAGAGTCCTTGATTATGGACCGGCCTGGTACAGAGGGAGGAACAATGACGGCGAGGTGGAGGCCTACTCGGAGGGCAGGACAGAGCTAGAAACGATACCACTGCAGACGTTTATGGACTTTGCTATTGGCGCCACGGAATGCATCGAAATGCTTCACCACAAACAGCGTATTGTACATGGTGAAATCCGAGGAGATGCTTTTCACATGACTGAAGACACCAGCCAAGTTAGGCTAATCACGTTTGGATCTGGATTGCGAACCTTTGAACATGGCCTTACAAGTTCCGGATGGTCTGCTCTATCCAAGGAAGTGGGTGCCAAAAACAAACTTTCTTTCATGAGTCCGGAACAGACAGGACGCATGCCTGCAGAACCAGATTCAAGAACCGATATCTACTCCCTGGGCATTTTATTTTGGACAATCCTCACCCAACAACCGGCTTTTGAGGGGGAAACCCCCATGGATATCATTCAAGGAGTTTTGGGGAGACGCTTGCCTTCTGTATCAACTGTTAGGCTTGACATTCCGGATGTTATTAGCAGAATCATCCAAAAGATGACTGCAAAAATTATTGGAGACCGCTATCACTCTGCGAGTGGCCTACGGCATGATCTGATCCAGGTACAAAACTTACTGAGTGCCGGAAATTCGGATGCTCTTCAAAACATGGAAATAGCAAAGAAGGACATCTCTTCTTTCTTCATTTTGCCAACGGCTATGATTGGACGAACAGATGAGTATAATGACGTGGTGAAAATAATTGATAAAGTCTCTAAGCGGCACTTGGTGGGGCAACGACAAGATGTCCACAGTCTTTCTTCCAGCTCGAGTTATTATTCCGATGGACGTATTGACAGTTTTGATGCCGCCGTCGTTGAAGCTTCTAGCGAGGATGCCGTATCTTCCAATGACAGCCCCATCTGGAGGCCGAATTCGCTGAGTGCCAACGGGGGTTTGTCTGAACTCAAATCATTCAAGAGCAAATCGAACTTGGTGCGCTCAACAGCAAATTCACTTCATAGTTCTTTAGAGGGCACTGAACAGAAGTCTTTAGAAAGCGGGTCCAGCCACGTTCGTTCAACGACAAGCTCGCAGCACAACTCTTTAGATCTGGCGGAAGAACCGGGATCCACGAACTCTAATCGATCTAATCTCTTAAAAACTCCTTGGCAACATAACACTTCGCTATCCTTGGAATCTAGAAGTAATATGGACAGTATGAACTCGGAGTCTGGAACCAGAACCAGTTCAGAAAGCGTGGGTAGTTTAACCAATCAACATAATAAGCAGAAGTTTCGACGGAAAGGTCGCTGTGAGGTTGTCAGTATATCTGGCGGTAAGTTGTGGACCGGGGATAATGCCGCTCGGAGACCCCTTTGGAAAGTAAACGAACTAATTCTGCTATCTATAGCGACCGGCTTGGGGAAATCTTGTTTGGTACAATCTATTCAAGGTATGAAACAATCCAGTCATTCCACGTTTGATTGGAAGGATGAAAGTGAAGCCACTGTGCTTGTGCTCTTGGGAGAATGATGAGTTGATATGCTCACTTCTACCGGCACTGGAATACTTCTCAAAAAAACTTGGGAGCTTAAAACTTCATATCTGATAAATCTATTACTAACAAACTGTTTCAACAGTCGAAGCTCGTCGTCGTGGCTATTTCGCAAGCTCCAAATTTGATTTGGCCAAAAAGACACCATTTGGACCAGTTCTGAAGCTTCTGTCGAGTCTCTTCAAGCAAGTCTTTTCTGAGAGTAATACGGACACCCCTTTTCACCAGTTACTCAAACATTATGTTAGACCTGCTTGGCCAATGCTTCACAAAGCTTTGGGCCTCCCAGAATTCCTACTTGGACCTCGCACACATTCGAGAACAAGCCACTCCAATAAATTATCGCAAAGCTACAACAAGAGTTTAAGGTCGGAAATTAAGAGGCGAGACTCGTCTCCCTCAAGCTCCCGTAGCACCACCGGGAGCATATACAGTATCGCATTGGGCACACAAAGCTCACAAGATTTCTTACGTGCAGGCTCTTCAACCAAGTCTGTGCGCTTGATGAACACCGTCCTGGACGTGTTGCGAGTCTTTACGCAACACAAGTTTATTTGTTTCTGTTTAGATGATCTCCAATTTGCAGATGACGAGTCTTTAGATCTCATCACGCAGATTGTTGCTGCTCGCATGAAGATGGTTTTAATGGTGACCTATCGGCCAGATGAGGTCCTCCCCGAACGTATTAGAGGCATAATAGAGCCTCCAGATGCTGAGGGTATCAGTTTGAGCATCCACTTTACTTCTTTGTCACAATAGCTAATTTATGTATAGAATACATAAGAAATGGGGGAGTCGGTATTACGAGAATTGTCTTGAAACCGCTCACAGAGGATGACATCGTCACATTCGTCGCCTCCACTCTATGTCGACCAAAGGAAGACGTGGTTCCATTAGCAGCAGTCATACAATCAAAGACCGCAGGAAACCCATTTTATATGAGAGAGATGCTTGATACCTGTCATCGGAAACAATGCATATGGTACGACTACAAGCAAAGTGCGTGGTGTTTCAGCCTCGACAAAATCTTCAAACAATTTCAGACGAAGAATTACCACGATACCTTGAACAGCGAATTCATTACCAGTAGGCTGAACGAGCTTCCGCCAGCGTCGAGGGCGATCCTAGCTTGGGCAGCGATACTTGGTGCCTCATTTTCCTTTGAGCTGGTTCAAAGACTCCTCAGTGGTAAGTCGTTTTTTTTTCCCTCGCTTAGTTCTACATTGCTTGGCAGCTGAGAGAATCGAGTTACGCATCGTTCTTTTTGACATAATCTTGATTGCTAAAATAACACGCTTCAACCAGGGGAATTCGACTATGACGAAGATCCCCAGACGCCAGAGGATTTTGGGCTGTATTCGCTTTCCAATTACACCCCACAAGACGCCATTGAGGGCCTCCAGTCTACAATTCAGGCATACATCATCGTTGCAACTCAGGAAGACGATCGATTTCGCTTCGCACACGACCGATACAGTCATGCAGCACAATCTCTGGTTGAATGCAATGCCCCAAGAATGCATTTCATTATTGCACAGACACTCCTCAAGTATTATTCCTCAGAAGAAAGATCTCGGGATTTTACAGCAGCACACATCTCGGAATGTGCTAGTATCATCAAGCAGCGCATTGTGCACAGGCAATCGTTTAGAAAATTACTTTTCGATTGTGCTCAATCTGCTGCTGAGAGTGGTGCTAGGTCCACTGCCACTGCCTACTATGCGAGTTGTTTTAGTCTTCTGCAACCAGACCCATGGGCAGATGGGGCCCCGGATGTGTATTACGACGAGACCCTACAACTGTATACCCGGGCCGCTGAATGTTACTTGTACTTGGGAAGGTACGGCGAGGCGAAAACTCTCTTGGAAACAGTATTTTCCAACGCCAAAACACCAGTAGATAAAGCTCCTGCTTGGGTTCTGCAATCCAGAATTCTAGCTCAAGAGGGGGATTCCCTTGCGGCATTCCAAGCATTGAGACAGTGTCTTTCCGCCCTAGATGTTTATGTCGACGACGAGCCTAGTTTCGAGAAATGCGACAAGGAGTTCGAACGGCTCTCGTTCAAAATCCAGTCTATGGATGTTGAATCAATGTTGGCAAAGCCTGACGGAAAGGATACCAATCGACAAAATCTCTCTGCAGTTGGAGCTGTCCTTGTTGAAACCATCAGCGCGGCATTTTGGACAGATACCCTGGTTTTTTATCAGATGTCTCTGGTAATGGTAAATACGCAGCTCACCTGCGGTGTTTTCCCTCAAGCCGGCATGGGACTTTTGCATCTCGCTACGATTGCAATCAGCCGCTTCAACATGGTCAAGTTTGGTGCAGAGGTCGGCCAAATTTCACTACAGCTCATGGAACGATGTCAAGACCCGTACACGATGGGTAGAGGTGGAACCATATATTCGCTCTTTGTTGGTCACATTCACCTTGGGTTACAGACTAGTTTAGGGCAACTCGATGGCGCCCTGGAACACTGTATTGCTGCCGGTGATCGAGTATCAACTATCTTGAATTTCGGGATAGTGGCGAGCTTGAAATTCTTCGCCTCCGAAAATGTCATTGATCTAGAAAGCTTTTGCAATTTTGGGTGCGAGGAAGTTCAGAATTGGAATCTAGACACGAGAGGAGGCACTATGGCAATTGCCGTGAGGCAGGTTTGTCGTGCCATGCAAGGAACCACTCGCATAGACAACGCCATGGAGGTTATGAGTGACGAGCAACACGACTCGTTACATTATAAAAAGTGGCTGAGGAGCGAGGTGAGAGCTAGCGATCGTCCCATTTTCATTTACGAGGCTATGGAAATGGTTCCTCTGTTCCTGTACGGCCATTATCCTAGGGCTATTGAATTGGGAAACCTCTCCCTCGAGAAGTGCGATTTAATGTGGTCCGCTCGCAACATTCGCCATCTTTACTTCTTCCAAGGACTATCATTGTGTGGTTTGATGTGGAGCAAACTTCAGAACCCTCTTCGGTCGTTGCCTGAGGATGCATCTATGACCTCTAGTAATGCCTCTATTAGCCACGGGCCATCGGAAGCAGTCCTCAGCAAAGAGACCGCTGAAGTTATAGAACAAGTCAAAAACTTCAAAAAGAAGATCAAGGACTGGCAAGCGGTAAACAACGTTAATTATTTTGCCTGGTCTCGGCTTCTTGCGGCCCAGATTTCCGAGATGGAGGGTGATCATGGGAGAGCTCTAACTAATTATGAAGAAATGCTGGATCATGCTGCGGCAAATGGATTCATTTTCGAAGAGGCACTCGGCAATCATCTCTACGCTGGCTTTTTTCTCAGGACGGGGTCCCGTCGCGCAGCTAAGAGTTCTTTACGAGAAGCAGTCCAACTTTATCGGCAACTTGGAGCAATCGGGGTAGCGACACATATAGAAGATGAGCACAGTTTACTTCTACAAGGACCAACCCGAAATTTGCGAGCCGCAGACGCTGCTTGCCAAACAGATTTCGCAGGAGACTCGGCTCCCGTGCAATATCGTACGCTCGAAGGCGACGAGGACGACGACCGCCAGCAGACTCGCGCTTCAATTTCTGAGACTAAGGGAGACCGAATTGGTGCTTGGCAGGTTTCTTCTCGGCCCGCGGATGGTGGTGGAACTGGTCTACCCGCCCTGGATATGTTGGATCTAACATCGATCCTGGAAAGCTCCCAAGTCATCTCTAGCGTGCTACAAGTTGATCAACTTTTGAAGACTATGTGTGAAATTATTCTTCAGAACTGTGGTGGTCTGGCGTCCTCTGCTGCGATCGTGGTTGAGGAGGATGACCCAACCCCAGGTTGGAGCATTGCTGCAAGTGGAGATCCTGATGGAGCGACAGCACATATTCCCGGAATCCCTCTACGTGAAACGGCACTGGTCGCCGAGGGAGTCATCTTATATTGCACTAGGTTTCGAGAAACTGTCTTCTTGTCCAATATCCTTCAAGACGAACGTTTCAGCAACATCACGGATGCTTGGTCTGCTCGAAACCCTCTAGGAAAATCGGTGATTGCTTTACCAATCGTCCACGGCGATAAGCCTCTACTTGGTGTTTTGTACCTCGAGGGAGAACCCAACGCTTTCACGGATCGAAATCTTACCGTTTTGCAGTTGCTTGTTAATCAAATTGGTATCAGTTACTCCAATGCCCTCACTCTCAAGGAAGTCAAGAAGGTTTCTGCATTCAACACGTCAATGGTTGATATGCAGAAGACTGCACTAGCCAAGGCACAGAAAGCAGAAGTAAAGGCCAAGAAAGCGGAAGCTGAGGCGTTAGCCAGCGTCAAATTAGCAGAGGAGGCCGCGAAAGCAAAGTCAATCTTCCTGGCCAATGTGTCGCACGAACTCCGAACTCCCCTCAACGGTGTGATTGGTAACTCAGAACTCCTGAGAGACTGCAATCTTACAAAGGAGCAGGCTGAAATGGCGGACTCTATCAGAGTTTCTGCCGATCTTCTATTGACCGTTATCAACGACATTCTTGATTTCTCGAAGATGGAGGCTGATAAAATGGAATTGTGTATCGAGTCCTTCAAGCCAGATGAGATGATTCGCGAGATCGTTCGATCGGTTTCATACAGCTACCGTGACAAGAAACGACTCAACGCAATCGAAATCTTGCAAGATATTAAACTTCCTGATCTCTTCATTTACGGAGACCCAGTCCGGCTGCACCAAGTCCTTGGAAATTTGCTGGGTAACAGCATGAAATTTACTGAGCATGGATCTATCACTATCGGTGCTCGTTGCGATAGTGAGACGGCGGAAGCCGCTACTTTGACCTTCTGGGTGAAAGACACGGGTATTGGCATTCCACCCCAACAGCTCACCAAGTTGTTCAAGCCTTTCAGTCAAGCGGATGCTAGTACAGCTAGAAAGTATGGTGGCAGTGGTCTTGGTCTGAGCATTTGTAAGTCCCTGATCGAATCTATGATGGGAGGAACAATCCACCTCGAGAGTGTTGAGAATGAAGGCACGAGAGCCTGGTTCACCGTTAGTTTCGAGAAGGTTCGTCAAAAATTCGACGGCCCTAGCCATCATGATCGGAACGGAGTGGTACATCAAGGAAGTCCAGTAAGACATGCTGAGCCAGAGCGACAAAAAACAAATACTGCTTATTCGGACTCTTCCCATATCCCTCGAGAGGACCTTCGAATCTGTGTGGCCGAAGACAATCACATCAATCAGAAGATCGCCATTCAGTTCATGGAAAAGCTAGGTTACAAGCATATCGATGCTTACGATAACGGGCTTGCAGCAGTGGAAGGGCTGAGGAAAAAGTCCAAAGAGAACCAACCATATCATATCGTTCTTATGGATGTTCAGATGCCTGTGCTTGATGGTTATGAGGCCACGAAGTTGCTCAGAAAAGACCCCTTGGAAGATGTTCGTGGTGTCTTAGTGATTGCGATGACTGCGAGCGCTATTGCTGGTGATCGAGAAAAATGCTTGGAGGCGGGCATGAATGACTATCTTGCTAAGCCTGTTCGAGTTGGGGTACTGCAAAGCAAGTTGAATCAATATCTCAACCAGGTTTGTCAACCACTTACCCCCCTACTATTGTTTCCCATTGCTAATCATATTACAGCCAAACCTCGACATTCCAACCCTTCAAGCAGCAGCTAGACGAGTAGCAAACAAAGTCCTCAAAGCCGAAAAGACCACAAGTCCCCCATCTGAATCAGATGGAACATCGACACCCACCGAGCGATCAAACAGTAATCCGACTCCCAACTCCAGCACCTCGTCTATACCAAGCAATCCTTCGGTCCTCAGTCCTCCTCCCAGATTGGAAGATGGGAAACATCGTGGGTCGGTAATAAAACATGACCAGCAAGCATTGGATGGTGCCAACACCGACACTCGAGATTCCAAGAATACGCCTGTTTTCGATGAACCTCCTCCGAAATCCCTTCCGACGAGAGTGAATGAAACTAAGGGTGGGAAAGCTATCAGAAGACCTGCGAGTTCTCATTCTTTGAAGCGGAATGCTAAATAATCGACACGCTCACGGGCAGTCACGCGCAAACGGCAAGAAAAAAGAATGACATGATCAGTTAAGCGAAATGGAGAATGGAGTCTACGAGATATACACCTTGCTCTCTATTTAAGCGGTTCTTTCTTGCATTTGCTCAAATAGAATGGGTGTTCTTTTTTGCGGTTGGCAACTTTTTTTCTTCACGTACCATTATCTTTCTTTCTTGATACCTTCCTTTGGTTTGAGAGAGATATCAAGTATACAGCGCATGGTTGGTTTCTGGGTTTGCATATGGTGGATATACGATACATGTGTGGCATTTTCTTCTGCTTCTTACCCTGTCTGTTGGGTGAGGATTTGGGGGGGGGGGGGCATAGTAAAAGGGTGGGAAGGCGGTGTATGTATGGCGAGGTTAGGGGGATGTGAATACTAGTAGACGGTCGAAATGAAGAAGATTTTAAAATACGTCGTGTGCTGGTTTCGCTTTTGTGATGAGATGTTGTCATGGTGTTTGATTTGGAGAGCTCCTGTTTGACACAGTTCCTTCGAGTCTCCTCTTGTTACTTCGACTACCGTCTCAATTTCTGAAAGAGAGCGAGACTGGGTTCGGGAACAGTGGATTCTGGATTTCTATTAAAAAGAGCATAAATCGAGTCGTCGGGCAGCTCTTCTTATACTAAAAAACAACAAGCTACTACCCTCAGAGTTCTCTGTTCACTCACAAAGGAGCCCTCCGCTAAACGATTTCGACAACTTGCAACTTTCTCAAACCTGCATCTTCTTGCCCCCTCCATACCACCAAACATGAAATCCTCACTTTCGAAAGTCACCCTCATACTCACACTCGGGATTATCCCCGCATATGCAGGACTGGCTGGATACGGAATCTGTCAATCTGGTTGTGCGGCCATAGTAGTAGCGTGCTATTCCGCCGCGGACTTTGTTTTCGGGACTGTGCCTAGTCCTGTAGCTGTCCCGGCTGTTCAGGCTTGTAATGTTGCTTTTAGAACTTGTCAGCATCATTGTGCTTTGGTTTTGCTGTGCCCTGGACTCTGAGTGTGGTTTGTGGGGTTGAGAGGATGGTGGTTGATGGTGGGTTGTTGGGGAAGGAGGGAGGGGGAGAGATTACTTTTACATTCTAGTTTTTATGGCCGTTGTTGTAGATAATACTTTTTGTGGTTTGTCGAGAATGGTAGGGCTGCTTGATATATCAGGGCTCTGGCTAAAGAAGATATGAAGTGAAGTTACCTAGAAGGAGAGATAGGAAGCCAACGAGTACCAAAAAATGGCATATGGATTTTGAAACAACACCAGGCTTTAATGAGATAGAGATGTGTTCGGCTATTGGTTCGCAATCAAAGATTCGTTCCATACAGACTACCTAGATAGACATTTTTCTAACTTTTGGCTATATTGGGCTACAGCGTGTGGACATTGGATGTGTGGCGTTCAGTGACAGAATTCTTCTTAGAAGCAACTCGTATCTGAATTACTTTATTTGGAGTCAAACTTAGATTGTGGAGTATACCTAGGTACTGTTTTTTCTTTTCGCAAGATTGACTGCGCTATTGTAGTAATGAGGGGTAGTAGGGGTTTGGAAATTAACATGAGGCTAAATCTATTAGTCTCGTAATACATCAGTCTTTTGCGACATGATTCTTCGAAGTCGCAGGTTATTTCATCGCCGGGATCTGTAGGATAATTATCTAGGTTAGTAAAGACCACCTCTGAAGGGCTTGCCGCTTTTTTATGACCCACATCGGCATCGGATCCGACCTGGGATGCTAGCGGCCGATATCACGTCACGTGTATGTGGGTCAGCCGCCCACACATCGAGCATTCGCAAAAATTATCGAAGCGGAAATTCGTCCAGAAACACCACACGACAAACTTCGACCAAAATTCGCGATGAAGTGTAAGTGACCTCAAAAGTAGGATGCACCATTCGATGAGATGTACTGACTTTCTCAATTCCAGTCCTCAAGGTCGGCCGCGTTGCCATCATCACCCGAGGCAGATATGCCGGCAAGAAGGTAAATTCCTCACCCCTCGCGATCACCCCTCTACGAGAATACGACACCTGGCGATGGAGGAGAACGATGGAGCAAAGAAGCAGCGGAAAGCGATCGGAATTGCCGTGCTGATGGAGGAACTTATAGGTCGTGATCATCCAACCTCAAGACACCGGAAACAAGTCCCACCCATACCCTCACGCCTTGGTCGCTGGTATTGAGCGTTACCCATCGCAAATCACCAAGCGCATGTCAAAGACCCGTCAAACCAAGCGAAGCAAGGTCAAGCCATTCATCAAGGTCATCAACTACAACCACTTGATGCCAACAAGATACACACTTGAGTTGGAGGGATTGAAGGGTGTTATTACCGCAGATACCTTCAAGGAGGTTTCCCAGCGAGAGGATGCGAAGAAGGTCGTGAAGAAGGCTTTGGAAGAGAGATACACATCGGGAAAGAACAGATGGTTCTTCACTCCTCTTAGTACGTTGGACTCGATCTGGAAATGGGTGTGCGTGGTGGACGAATGCTAACATGGGTTTCCAGGATTTTGAAAGGTTCTCTTTAGCGTCTCTGGGTCGGAAATGGGGGGTTGCATCATGGCATTAGTCGCATAACGAGCTAAAGAAAATGCTGCATTTCACCACCTGCGGTATTTCGATGTCTGATACAATACGGGACGGCGTAACGAACATGAATCCTTCCATCAAGTAAAAACTTGAGATCCCTTCGACCTGTGCACAAATATTCGAGAATAAGTGAGGCAAAATCTGGAGGTGGAATAGAGAGATCGAGGAATTTGGTGGTTCGTTGATTATGTTGTCTGGTGCGAGTTCGTCTCCCCAAGTTTTCCACGCCGAAATGCCCCAATTTGTCATATTTCCAGAGTGGCCAGCAACATTGTCGTATTGATATCCCTCGATAACTCCCTCATATGAGAACAAGGACCATAATTCATTCCGAGGACAGCCAAGCTCCTCGTAGCAAGTCGCTTTTCCCATTCCTTACACAATTTCATCTGTTCCAACAATCTTCACTATTCGCTTTCCTACTGTATGTCACACTAGCGGCTCACGTCTTCGGAGCGAAGACAGCTTGTTTGACGCATGAATCAAAACAATTTTACTCCGTACAAAGCGCTACTGAAGCATCACAGGGGTTTTAAGTAGAGTTCATCGTCAACTCAACGAAGGTAAATACCAAAAGAGCATTGATCTCGCCAACCTCCGAAGACCTTACACCTTCCACGGGTGACAAGATGTATGAACTCCATTTGGCTGCTGACAAAATAGGTCTCATTGTATGGAACGGAAACACTTGCTAACATGGCAGTTTCTTCTGCAAACAGTCTGTATTCCCAACGTCATTCTCTCTCTCCATGAACATTTCAGCTCCTGCCCAGGCACCACTTACTATTTCAAGCACAGTTATATTCAATACTAGCTCCGAGAAATTTTATAGCAGACAAGGCGATCGCCAATGATCCCATATAGGAGTAGATGCTCAGTTTAGGCCTAATATAGAGCTCACTCAAAGCGTCGCTTGGAATACCAGTGGAACAAAACGATACCCTACGAAGCGACTGCTATATCCTTCCTCGAGAGATTACCTAGGGCACTATCTCCTTCTAGCTAAACATGATCGGCGCTTCTATAATTAACAAAGCTCTATGTACTGATCGACCCGCCATCACAAACTAAGAGTCGCATCTGATGGTCTTGGGGAGTCTCTCAAGTATGAACTCTTATTCCGAACATACAACGAGGTCCCAAACCCGGCTATCGAAAAGGTGTTCTAACTTCTTGGTGAGGAGACAGTTGGTCAGAAGTCCCAGGTCATGATTGAGATGGACCACCTCCCACCTCTCAAGTGACCCAGCGATCTTTCGAAAAAGTCGTTGCAGTCCCTTATTGCAAAGAACTCCTCTCTTTGAAGCATCAGAACGTGCTAGGTATTGACCTCAACATGCAACCCAAGATAAATTCCCTCAAATTAATTCATTAATGCTAATTTCTTGCATTACAGTTCTCGCCTACATACAAAGAAATCCCTGGATTGCTTAACCGATCTCTACTTATTTGCTATAAGAGCCTTTGATGTCCTCGTCCTGTCGGGGTGCCCCCCACCTGGATTTCATATATCCTTGTTGACACGTGACTTGTGACACGACTCTAACACAACTGATCAGAGTGGCCCTGGAGCGTCCTTATAATCAACATCTCTAATTGGGAAATGGCCAAGCTGGAGAAGGAACTGAGCGATACCACCAGCCCCTTCATTCCCCCAGGTTTGGGTGACAAATGCGCGCATCATATCCAACCCATTCAGCAGTGCACCACTTGTCCATATCTTTCCATCCTGCACGTACCTCTTCTCCACCCACGTTGTCTCCGGAGACAGTTGTTTTAACATTCCTAGCATGCCCCGTGGTCCAGTACAAGTGGCGCTTTTCAACACCCCAGCGGCGGTTGCTTGTATAATACCGCCACAGATAGACAGAAAAGCGACGCAGTGATCAAAGCTCTTACGGATAAACTCCAGTTCTGCCTCAGTCATGTTATAACCCATCTCGTGGGCACCCATGAGAGTGATATCAAGAGGAGGACAGGTAGCAAAAGTATCCTATAGCCTCATTATTAGTCCCAAAGTTTCATTGTTGAATAGTTATAGAAGTACCGTGGGTTTGATATTGAGACCACTAGTTAGCAGAGCTGTTTTGCCTGTTTCGTTGACCCAGTGGAATTCGATATCGAGAGCTTGCGTCTTGTGTTCGTCCGATACCAGCTCACTAGGGATTTGTTGAATGAATTCCTTGGTCATTCCATTCAGTAAGTCGATTGGAGCCAAATCTAGAACTTCAGTTCGACTAGTAAGATGTATTAGCAAAAGCGAGATCTTAACTATTCAGAAGACCTACGAGTTCATTAGAATTATCCCCACATGGATAGTCCGGTGGGGCTTGGTCAGATCAAGAGGGTTCGACATTGTTGTTTTTGGGAATGCAGGATATCGCGGTGTAGAGTTTGAATGTGCAAGATTTCGAGGTCTTGGTTAGCATCTATAGTAAAGTAAATGCTCAGCCAGGACAGCTTTCTGAGGCGGCGTTGAATTCCACCGTCGCGCGAATCCCTCAGCGAGCAATTGAGCACGTTTTAGGACTTGAAATATTGTATGCATTGCCATAATGTTGTGGACGCTGTGTGATTAGGCAAGTCCTATGATGCCAAGTGCTCAACTCACTTAGCAGGGAAGCGGAAACTGGGAAACTTTAGGGACGGCGCAATCATTGCGTAGCTTACATAAGAATACTTCTTGCGTTCCGGAGAAGTGGATATATTGGATATAGATATCTATATCTATATCCGGGGAGGTCTCGGATGTATTGTATAGGAAGCGCTCGGAAGCGATAACCCGGAATAAGAGCCAGCTGTATTAGGACGCAACCCGAGAAAAGTAGGTCGTGCTCTTACCGTAAGTAAACTACACTATTATCCACCTAATTAAAGAGTAGTGAGTAAGAAGGTAATGTTGATTTTAATCGACACAAAGGTAGATGGCAAAAATGACCGAGATAAGTAGAACCGGGGATTTGAATTCCCTCCAAGTCTCTGTAGTACCAGATACGATCCAGGAATAGCTCGTGTATCTCAGCAGTAAAATCGAGGAGAGCATCCTCCAGATGGGAAACCTCAGGGGGAAGTCATCAGGACGTTCCTATGCAAAGGACGGGTTTGATAGGATTTGAGCTGAAAAATGCTCTTGAAGTTGAGCGACGGAAGTACTGATCTGAACTAACTTAGCGATTCTGGGAGCTGTGGTGCTGTTTGGTGATGCCATGGACTACGGTGAAAAGATGAAAGCAAAGAAAGATGAGAAGGCAAGAAGACGATGGGTTGGGTTGAGTTGATCAAGTAAAAGTGTTGGACCAGGAGACAACGTAATTGTAAGGTAGCACAGGTTAGATAGAGTGTTCCGAATGTCAACACTGTATCCAGTTGGTACCTAACTATGTAGGTAGCCTGGAGGGTAGGTATGCTCGTAGCTAAGCGACCCCCTGACTCTAGCTAGATGATTGACTGATCTGATTTTACTTCTGCCAGCTGAATTGGCAAGCCTTTGTTTAGCTAAAATAGTCACTAGTATAAGCTGCTGGATACGTCACCAAGAGCATCCATGCTTAATCTCCTAATATTTCACAACAGTAATAAGAATGTACTCGTACGAGTCTCCTCATACGCTCTACTCCAGTATCTAGACATTACTTCAATTCATCCGTTAATTATACCTTGTATCATCGTCTCCATCTTGAGTGGTGGAAGGCTCCATAGTATTATCTACTTTCAGTCACAACCCGAAAAATGTGATATGGGTACAACTCCCCAAGGTGCTGTGAGTGCCTGGACCGGGAAACGACTCATTGAAACCTCTATCTTCAGCCTATATAAATCTTTGACCCGGTACCCGAATTGTTCTTGAGGAGAAAGGTGATGCAAGAACCCCAGTCCCTTCAACTCCCACCCCAATTCTGCAGTTCACTAAATACTCCACTGAGCAACATTACTCTAGCTATAGAGCTTGCATATATTCAGTCGCTAAAATTCGAGTTATCTACACTGGTCTATCAGCCCTATAGCTCTAAAATTCGCATCCTCTTCAACCCCCTCTCCTCAAACCGCTATGCCGATCCTACTTATAAACAGCTTAAGAGAACATCCTCTGGCCTTATAAGCAGATACCTCCACCCCTCACCCCTCACCCCTTCCTCTGATGAATCCCCCGGCAAATATCCCGGAAGCTCAACAAATAAAACGCCGCTGTCAGCTCCAGGTCAGCAATACCTCGCCAACACGTTGATGCCAGGGTTTGACGTACCTCGCACGATGTCGCTTTGTGGAGCTGGTTTCAGTTGTTTATTCCTTGAACAATCTCTTCTGTGAAAATTACGAATATTCTACTATACGGGCAAAAGTCCACCAGGTATTTCAACAATATCTTCCTAGCCCATTACCGATGCTCATTTAGAGGTTGTTTTCTCAGAGTCGCCGAGCATTCATATAGCTTGTTTTCCTGTGTATCTCTACCTAGTTGTTCTGTTCTTCTCTATTTAAACAAACGCTTGTTCCAATTCCATCATCACACCATTAACGTGTTGTAATTCCAAATTATCTGAGTATTAAGGCCATCGATACTCCATTCTACTATCTATGGAGACACAGCAAGTGCTCGTATTCTTAAAGCCTTCTTTCACAGATTTTAATCATCAGTTTGTAACATCAAATTTTGTTGTGGCACTTTTTGTATTCTTATTCTGGCGACCCAATGTACAATGCTACAATGCGTGAATTTCGTGCCTGCACTTAGTTCATACCTCCAGAATAGCGCTATCCAGATTGACAATACCCCTATCTCATATGGTCCAAATGTCTGAGATAAATGTTCAGGTCAAATCATCGCTCGTAACTTCAATTGAAGAACTAGTTGTGACTCGTACTTGTGATTGCCACTTGCGAAGACTTGAAACTTTGCTTAGCTCCTATTGTAGATATGTTAGTCGCTAAAAGATTACTGGGACATAGACACTCTTACAGGAAGTTAACAATTCTAGGCGATGCCACGACCTATTGCGAAACTTAGTAAACAAATACTATTGTTTGTATGAGTAGAAAGAGGATGACGCACCACGGCCTGCGGCATCACGGGTGTTATAACCACCACGGCCTGCGATTCCCTCAACATCACGGCCAGTATAACCACCACGGCCTGCGGTTCCCTCGACATCACGGGTGTTATAACTACCACGGCCTGCAATTCCCTCAACATCACGGCCAGTATAATCACCACGGCCTGCGGTAGCGTCGACATCACGACGAGCGCCTGGATATGGTCCACCGCCTGCAGTGGCTTGGACATCACGACGAGCGCCTCCAAATGGTCCGGTGAGCTTTACGGAAGTTAGTAAGAATTCTAGGTAGTACGTGAAAGCGGAAGAAGAAGATATACATACAATATTTGGTTCAGCATCCCTAGTGTTGTATCCACCTCGGCCTGCAGTGGCTTGGACATCACGACGAGCGCCTCCAAATGGTCCGGTGAGCTTTACGGAAGTCAGTAAGAATTCTAGGTAGTACATGAAAGCGGAAGAAGAAGATATACATACAACCTTTGATTCGGCCTCCCTACTGTTGTATCCACCTCGGCCTGCAGTGCTTTCAACATCGCGGGCAACTTTAACGGAAGTCAGTGACCAGGTTCTAGTACTCACGAGAGAAAAGAAATTATGATACGGACCTGGAAGCTTCTTTGGCTCTGCAGTGGGAAGAGCAGTGACAACGGCACCACCGAGAACAAGGTTGGGAACGATGGTAGAGAACTTCATGGTTGCGATGTGTGATGAATGGTGAAGGATGCTGTTTTTGTTCGGAGAGAAATGTGATGGCTTTGTGTACCCTGTTTCGAAGAGTTAGCACGTCCAACACTATGATCGAGTGGAGGGGGAGAGGGCCGAGGTGGAAGAAATTGGAAGTCTCTCTTTGACCGGGGAATAGCAAGGAAGAGAAAACTTACGACAGATGGGTTGTTGAATGAAGGAAGAGGGGTTCCGAGGTCCTTATATCTTGGGCGGAGACCGCAAAAATCGTAGAAGTTGAAGTTTGTAGGTTGAAGAGAAAACGTTGAACTCAAAAGCAAAAGCCCAGGTTTATATAGATGAGACCGAAGCACTAAATTGCGTAAGCGAGAGAATAGAACTGGGTGATTTTAAGCCGAAGCATGAGTGAACAACGGCTTGGCCACTATCAATCAACCACTAAGAAGCTGTCTTTAGCTACAGGTGATTAGATAGCTCCACTAGATTCAAATTTTCCGAGATAGCGGAGAGGGGGCATTAATAATAACAAGTGCAAGTTAACAGAAAGTATTGACGAGCTTACGAGTTCATGGCTTAATCCTCCTAAGACAAATTATCTTCTGAAGGTATCATATGTTCTTACTTGCACTGCTAGTTTTCCACTTCGGTGGCGTTTTTCTAGTTTCACTCAAAATTTCAAGTGAGAAAGAAACCCTTGGCTTTAGATTCACTTGATTGGGAAAACTTTGTATTGTCTCTTCAACGGACGCAGATGACCCGAAAGCGAGTCTTAATATCAACAGTTCCAAGTGCAAAGTAAACAGTGCCACATTCACGTACGCTCATTGATATAGGCTCCCCTCAAGACACAAAACAGTTCACAATTTAATTTGTCTAAGCGAAATGGCCTAGAAGTCGCGCTCAAGCGGTCTTCGTTCACACCCAACTAATCTACTTCTGATAAGAGTGAGAAGTAATACAAGAGCTCCATATTTGATACCCTGAACACGTTTCTTACAGTCGGGAAAGCTCAATAACAACAACCTACAAGTGTTTTCCCCGGGAACCGAGTGGGTGCGACATAGCTTCAAGAGAATATTGTCCACCATTGGGTGGAAACTTGAAACCCCTCCTTCCTCGGGTTATAGCCAAGCCAAGTTTTCTTTGCCCACACAAATAGTGAAGATCCGTATTCACATACTCAACATTCAATAACCAATCAGAATTACAATATGTGCTGTGAACGAGAATCACGCTTCTACGAATGAGCAGGTGGGCCAGTCAGCAGCGAGGAATGTATCTGGAATATATCGATAACAAATCACACCATTCAGTTCAGTTATTAGCATGCCTCCGGAAAGTCCAAATCGAGTTCGCCCTTCATGGATGCATAGTTTAGCCAAGTGAGTGAAAGTCTCGTGGCAAAGAAAAGGTGCACCGTGTGGCGAGTCATGCACTCTATCTCTTAAAGAGATATCTTGTATCCTTGTGAGACTCGTTGTTTTAGGAAATGGTAGTGTTATTTTCACATTATAAGAATATGTAAACCCAAGATGCGTCCAGCCAAAACACCGAAATCCAAATGAGAAGTTACAAAAACCAAGCATCTGAAGAAGTCACCCCTCACTCAAAAATATACAAGTGAATCCCAAGCCACCCTCCTCCTCCCCTCCTCCAACTTCTTAGAAGAACAACAAATCATCATCCTTCCACCCCATCCCATTCAAAACCCCCTTAACAGCCTTCTCCAAAGCCCCAGGTCCACAAACAAGCACCAGTTCCTCTCCGCCCCCCTCATAACGCCCAATCTCCTTCTCAAGTAACTCCTTCCCAACTCTTCCTTTGACCCCAGTCCATGTTTCGCCAGGCTTCGTCAACGCATAAATCAGTCGACACCTCCCCTCCTTCCCTCTTACAAGTGCATCCATCTCCTCACGGCACAGGATATCAGCTTCAAGTCTATTCCCGTCCAGAACCAAACACCTCGTCTCATCCTGTTCATTCTGCAGCACCGCTCTCAAAACCTGGAAAATAGGTGTGATCCCTGAACCAGCGCAGATCATGACGAATCTTTTTACGAAGCGGGGTTTGGAGGAGATGGTACAGTGGCCATTTCCTAGGTATTCAAACTTTCCGATTGGACCTTTGAAATCTACAAAGTGGCCGATGGGTATTGCATCCAAAGCTTTCGTCATCTTTCCACCTGCTCGTTCGATGGTATCGAAATATACTTTTACGAGGACGTCGAGGGTTCCTTTATCTGTGCCTTCTGATATCGGGGTGTAGGAGCGGATGATTGCTTCTCGGGTGACTGGATCGCGGAGTCGCATCATTAAATGCTGGCCAATAGGTAGCCCGATAGTTTGGTTGGCGTGTTCGAGTGTGAATGTGAAGACCCTCGTGTCGGAGGAGATTTTCTTTTTTGAACTCAGAAGGGCTTTTGTCCAGACTTTGTTTTGGAGAAATATTGGTCTCGGTTCTGCTGATTCTGTGTTCGTGGTTTCGCCATCTGCGAGGACAGCGCGGGAGGCTTCGTCAAGAGAGCCGATGTGGTAGGTTGGCATCATTGCTTTTGCCGTTTCAGAATCTGTGAAAGGGTTAGGAAATATTATTTTAGCGAAATGGGGAACATACGAATTGCCATGAATTCATCGGTGGCGTCTTGACCAGCTGCACCTATGATGCTTGTTGCTCCTCCTGGGTGGCCTTCTAAAAATGCAGTTCCATCATAGACTTCTCCGTTTACGACAAACCAAGGGTTCTTCTCGTCGTCGTGTTTTCGCAGTTGGTCGATTGTGATGTTGTTATCGAGGCCATCTTTGGTCATCTTGACTTCTTCCACTTTTTGTACAACCACCTCTTCCTCATCGGCTCCTCCCATCTTCTCGCCCCAGAATCCATTTGCCAAATTTCCACCTTTTGCCTTGACTTTCTCCATCCAACCGCCTGGAATCAGTGCTGGTTGTGTTGGGTGGTCAAATTTTAACGAATCTCCCTCTTTCGTGATCGTGATTCGATACCAAGGGTTGTTCATCATGCCTGTAAGTCGTCAGCGGTGTCTTTCTACCAAGTGAGAGACCTGCTCCTAATAACCAGACTAGGGATGCAAATCGGAAGAGAGAGAGGGGCAACAGGGGGTATTTACCAAGCACACTCCAATACATGTCCCTCGGTTGAACATTCATACTCTCGTCCATCGCTCTGACCATAACATCCCCAGCCATAGCCATATCCTCGATTTTCAAATCAATATCCCAAAAACACCAAGCAAAACAAGTTTCCCTCCATCCCATATCAAGTCTTCCACCATACAACCTCTCATTCTCATCTACAACTTCTCGATAATCGTCTTCGTGATATCTGATATTGGCCAAAGCCCACGACTTCCCTTTATCCAACGTTACTTCGACACGAGTGACTCTTCGTCCACCACCACCATAGGCATACCCTCTAACTTTATAGGTCTCTGGTCCGTTGACTAAACTGACCCGTTCGTCATGGGCTGGATATGCTGTTGCACTATTGGTACTCAAATCATAAATGGCGTATCGCTCGTCCGTCCACCACTTTGGCTCATTGGCACTCTGTTCCGGACTGACCATCGTAGGAAGTACACGGTTATCATAAATATGATACCAATTATCACTTGGCGCCGCCGTAACAACCAGTTTCTTCAACCACTTCACACTTCTCCCTCCAATCTGACCTGGAACCACGACTCTCAAAGGTTTCCCGTGATCTGGTCGAAGCATTTCCCCGTTCATTTTGTGGGCGAGCATGATCCCGCGATTTGGATCCATAGCCCAGTTCAACTTGACGCAAGTGCCGTAGTAACCGTTAGGTAATTTGTCGGCGCCTTCCATACAGACATATTTGGCTCCTCGCATTGGACATGCCCTCTTGATGAGTTCGCCGATGGGAACACCGGTCCATAAAGCCGTTGAAACTCCAGCAGCTCCCCAAGAGAAACCCTTCGATTTCCGGACTTGGTTTTGTTCTTTCCGCCGGTTTCCAGCACAAACAAGAGTAATTGGTACTGTAATCTGCTCGTGTTCGGCAATAAGTTGTTTCAACGTCATGGTAATCGGCCTCTCAACTAATCCCTCGATTGAAAACTCCCAGTCCGGGATAGAGGCATCGTCCACTTCTGGTACCGCCCCATGATTTCTCACGTAGAAAAGTTCCGGTGATGTGAGGAATCCTTCGTCGTACAGGGCACTCAGAGGAGCTTCAACATTGAATGGATGGATTCCAGTGAGCCTTATCAGCCGTGGATCTCTCGGAACGTGATTATCAGGAGTTTTGAGGTCTTCCTTGAGAATTTCGGTTGGGGCGGTGGTAGGTGGTGGTAGGGTATACCGAGGGGGTGATCGAGCAATGCTTTCTCTTCTCGATGTTGGGGCTGATTGATCGGATACTTCGCTGCCACTGTCGATTGATTTTGGCGGCGAGGGTGGGAGACGGATGGGTATCGGTGACAATGCTACGCCTTTTATGTGGCCCTCGGACAGTTGAGGTAGTTCAGATAGTGTATCGGTAGACATGGTTGTGGATCTATTTAAAGAGCACTCATGTAAAGGAGGATATATTGATTCCAAGAGAATTGAACGTGTGTTGTCAGGGATCTCAGTGGTGATATAGAAGCATCAAAGCAATGAGATGACAAGGTTCAATGAGACGTAGAGGTTGGAGGTAGGCAGAGATAAGATCTGATAGCGGGAGAGAAAGAAAAAATCTCAGTAGGAAGAAAGTACGAAAGTGGTCTATAGATGATGAATTATATTCCAACCGGGGTACGTACAAATAAGGCACGGAGAAAGGAATACCACGTCGTGGGTAAAAAGAAGAGTACAAAGTATGGTAAGGTGCAGCGGCAATTCCATGTCGTGCCCCGAGAAGAAATATGTCAATCAATGAGACGACGCTCAATTCTCAGCGAATTCTAGACCAGCAGTGAGGGAGAGTGAACACTTGCGCGGACTTGGGGAAAACGCCTTCAAGATCTTCTTGAGAAGTCTCCAACCCGATATCTGGGTTGCTTGCTGCCGTATGCGGGATGTCGTCCAAAGATGGCGCGATACCGACGAAAGAGCGACGCCGCCATCCTCGTAGAGATCAGCCACTTCCGCGGATCTCGTCGATTCTTCACTAGTTCCAGCCAGTTCAGCCAGTACCGCCACCAATCGCAACCAGAGGAAGTCTAGGGAAGAAAAGAAAACGTCAATGAGAGTTGCGCTGATAAGGAAAGTGAAGCTGATCGGATCGCTTACTGATCAATGCACCCTTTTCTTTTTGCGAGACTTCTCCTTATCGTGATCCCTCGCAGCCTATCATTTCTCGCTTCCAACCTTCAGTGAGATTTTATAAATCCAAATGACTTTCCATATCAACTGGAGAGGTGCTTCCATGGAAATACAAATACCTCTCTCCTGCCCGGAAATTCGGCCAAGGAAGGGTATCCATAACCCTCTTGTCCGGTGTATGAACTCGGCGAGCTGTCCCCACGAAGAAGATCCCTCTCAAACACCTTCTCAAGATACTTGAGTAGGAAAAGGCCATTCAGTTGAGCAAAGTCGCATAAACAATCCTCTCCACATCTTCTTTATCTGGTGCCACAGGTTTTGAACAGTTCGTCTTGAGGAAACAATTCCCTCCCAAGACCCTCTGCAGATAATACCCCATATCCGTCCTCAAAACAACAGCGGTGCATTTTTTATTCGTTGTGTGATATTGGTTCATGCCAACACATGCCTGTATACACATCTCCAAGCTGTAAGCCCAGATGGGAAATATGTTTTGTGACTCGCAATCCATCCCGCACGTTACGGCAAAATCGTAGCTGGGCGGTGGGTTTACCGGGTAGTAGGTCGATGTAATATTTTTCCCATTTAGGTTTGGGCAATCGAGAGCTACAGTTTCGTCTGTAGGTGCGACATATCCGGAGGTAGAAGGTGCAATTGGGGGGGATGTGGGAATGGCTGAAAAATTGGACGCCGAAGATGTCGTGGGTGTCGTGGGGGTTGTTGAGGGCGTTCCAGAGAGAGTTGTTAAAGTCAGTACTGTTGTTATCATCTGCATATTTGATGCAACAGTATTGTTCTTGAGATCGGGGCACGATAGAGGTGCAGGTGCAGAAGGTGACCCTGAAGACCTACTTTGAAGTCAGGTATGGAAAGCGGGATAATTGAGACAACATACAACCTTTTTCTTGCGCCAAATGATGCCCCAAGAACCACGAGGGCAACCATCATCATCAAATTAAACAAGGAAAGCAGAAGGGTCGTTTTTCTGAACCCGAAAAGAGTTTTCTTCTCTTGGGCTGAAGTTGCCTGATAGTAATGTTCCCGGTAAACATCGATTTTGGGATGTGGTAAGCCAACTTCAACTCCTTCTCCGATCTTCACAACTTGAGGTAAGATAGTGTCATCTAGAATCGCTTGTAAGCCCTCGGAATCTTTCCGGCTGAAATCCATCGGCACGTTTGTTATAAATTATAAAAGCAGAAGGAAAGACGCCATGGTAGTCCTTGCGCGTGTAAACACTTAAGTAACTGAAGACCTTGCTTCTGGGGACATATTGATAAAGTTTCAGACATACGGTAATGCAGCTTTGGTTTTGTATACGAGGTTCATAATTTCCACCATGCAAAGGAAGGTAGGAATCTGGGGATCGCTTGGGCTGGCAGTGTGGCAGAGCATCTGACTGCATTTCCTATTTTGGCTGAGGAGCGACTCGCTCCCAACCCTATGGGTTTAAAAGACCCCAAAATGTTGGCCGCAGATCTTGACTTGCTGGGACGTACAATTCGCACATTAAATATCCCAGGCTATGTACTTCTAGGGCAGAGGGTTCGATATTTGGTTGAAACGGGGATTTCCCAAAATAAACGCGATATGAAATGAAGTGTGCTCTCATACCTTGTTCGCGCGGCATATCACACCCATGGAGGGGTCGGACAAGGAAGGCTTACACAATCCAGTGTCAAGAAGAGGTACTATTAGTAATTTATATGTGGGCAGTTATTCGCTTTACTTCGGCGGGGAATGGTGACTTGGTTGTTCTTTGTCAAGGAAACAGAGTACTGTATCAGAGTAGTCGGACTGTTCGTAAGACACATGGGAAAGAAATTCTTGGGAATTCTCCAAAGTTCCAAGATATCCTTGGGGGGTAGCTCACCAGTTGGAAACTTGAGAAATGATATTTTCTCAAAATTTCCAGCCTCTAAAGTACTGCTTTTGATTGTCCAGAAAAGGTGTCGGGAGGGAAGACAGACTTGCACGTTTGTGATGAAAATGTTTGGCTCAGCCGAGCTTTCCACACGTAAGCTGAAATTCATATACCAGTATTTGTTTGGGAACAGTAGGATCCGGAATATTGGCATGTGGAAGGGGATGAGAAAAATGCAAAGGGTAAAGTAAATAGTTCAAGATATGGACGGCAAACGATTCATCTCTGCGGTGGTTGAGGCGACATCCAATGTTTTGAAAGTGAGGGGCTCTAAGCTACGGTAAGCCAAGACTGCGAGGGGTTTGTCAAACCTGCGAATCTGCGAGAAGCCGAATTGTAGACAACGTGGTGACATGGTGAGCTATGACAGCAAGTCTAATGGGAAGTCACGAATATACAATACCAGTTTGCATTGCATGCATGGTAAAGATAGGTAATTCAAGATTATTCAGAAGATGAGATGGCATCGGAGGGTGCGGTCCGATATTGTTCCGGGTCTCGCAGCTTAGTATCTGGTCTAGCGCATTGTACGTCTAATCGATAGAAGAGAAGCTCGATCTCTCAATACAAAGATTCTAAAACCGCTGGCACCAAAAGCAAGGGACGTAGTTTCCATACCTGATCCTCCAAACCCCCCAAGCAAGCAGACGACCCGACCCCTTCTGAGTCCTCTCCTCAATTCAGATGCATTTCATTGCCTCTGCGCCGTCATACTTTCACCGGACCTTAATGCGTCCTTGAAATCACGAATGTGGGGGCACGAGGAAATTTAAGAGACACCAAACTTCTTTGATACGCACCTTCACGCCGATATAGGCGTAGCAGGATCCCCATGGATCGCAAGAGAAAGCGTGAGTACCTGCGGCAATTCTTGGAGCAGAAAGGGCGCGTCACTAATCTCGTGGCTTGCAGGCGAATTGCGCGAGTTGAACAACAGAGCATGGGATGGGGAGAAAGGTCAGTCGCGTCTGCGTGGAACTATGAGGGGCGCATAAATTGATGATCTTTCCAAGGTATCTACCAGGTCAATAAATCGCTCGACTCGTCCTTGAAGAAAAATACGGCCTTTATTAAACGATTACGAACTGCGATTTCGGCTGCCACTTTGGCTACCTTCCTCCAAGAGATACGAACACTCAGCCTGCACAAATATCTCTCCGAAATTATATCCGCATGCTACGAAGGGCTCTGTAGGTTGAAATCCCCTGGAGAAATAGAGGCGGGCGTTGAAATCGTGAGCGCTTTACACCAACGATTTGGGCCGGCTGAGTTTACAGAATTTCTGGGATGGCTGGTGGGAAAGGGTTTGGCGACACCAGAAAAGTCCATGTTGAAGACACTCGCAGCCGATGTAAGAGAAAAAGAGGAAAAGGAGCGCATCACTCGTCAAAGAATTCTTCTCCGAGTTGTCACCGAATTATGGCTGGTGGGAGTTTTGAGAACTCTGGATGATGTCAGCCGGCCAGACGACCTCTCGAGAGGCAAGGAATCGCTTTCAGGAGTCTCTGCGAAAGCCGTGGACATTAAATCTAAGACCAATGGAGTTGGCAAGGGTGGTGGGGCAGAGCCATTCCCTTTAGAGGTTCTCAAGGATCTACTGGGTCATGATAGAGATCATGCAAACTTGCCCTTGCTTGTGATCTTCGTCAAAGCATTTGGCTGGGATATTTTAGGTGTCAAGGAGGCAGGGACAGAAGGCAGAAAGACCGTTGAAGAGGATGGAGCTACCAGAATTACGGAAGGGGCAACGGAAGCAGACGAGGACTCTCCAGTAGAAGACTCAGCAACTGACTGTCTTATTGATGACCCTCCTCTTGCTTCGTCCGAGCTTCAAGAGCGATTTCGTAATATTTTGAAGCGATATTTCGAAGACGTCAAGGCACATCTTATCCGTGACCAAAAATCCATCTCCAAGCAAGCACGAAAAGATGCAGAAGCATACGTCAAATCCGGGCAGGTCTTCGAAGACAGACAAGCAAGTTACGAGAAGGGTGTCAAGGCCCAGGAGCGATTGGTTGCGAATGCCCAGGTTCTTGCAGATGCTATCGGATCAGAAATGCCAGATCTGAAGGACTCCGAGGATGCCTCAGCTGCTGGTAATGGAGGCATTGGTCTTGTCAAAACCGGCGAGTATCTTCGCGGCGAAGGCGATGGTGCTGGGATCTGGGAGGACGAGGACGAGAGAAGATTCTACGAAAACCTGGTAGACCTGAAAGGAAAGGTTCCAGGCATGCTACTAGAAGACGGCAAGAAGAAGAAAATAGACACAGACGATAAAGTTGGCAAAAAGGTTGACACGACTGAATCTACACCTGCAGAACCTGCCGCGGCAGCTGCCAAGCAAGCAGAGGACGACCAATCCACAGCTATCGCGAACAAGACTGTTGGAGCCCAAGTGGATGCTCTTCTTGCGAGGCTTCCAGACCTCACCAGCAAGGACTTGATCGACCAAGCCGCAATCGATTTTTGCTTTCTCAACTCCAAAGCATCTCGAAACCGGCTCGTCAAAGCGGTCCAAGAAATACCAAAGGGCCGTAGCGATCTTCTCCCATCATACTCCCGACTCGTAGCCACTCTGGGTAAATATATGCTTGATGTTCCCAAGGGTCTCGTAGATCATCTCGATCAGGAATTTCGAAGCCTCCAAAGACGCAAAGAAAAGGAATTCCTCGGCCAAGCTCGACTCGGAAACATTCGTTACCTTGCTGAATTGACCAAATTCGGGGTTGTGCCTGAGCATGTCATTTTCCATTGCTTAAAGGTCAGCTTGGATGACTTTTCGAGAATGAACATTGAGATCATCTGCAACTTGCTCGAAAATTGCGGACGATACTTGCTTCGAAACCCAGAGACGTCTCCACGAATGAATTCGTTCCTCGAGACACTCAAGCGCAAGAAATCTGTTCAACATATTGGCCAGCAAGAGCGTATGCTCATTGAGAATGCTGTTTACTACGTAGACCCACCTGTCAGAGCTGCTATTCAGCAAAAGGAAAGAACTCCCATCGATTTATTCATTAGAAAGCTCATCTACCTTGACATGAACAATCGCAACTACACAAAGATACTCAAGCAGATTCGCCGACTTCACTGGGAAGAGAGCGAGGTAAGTCGACCAGTATCGCATTGGTATCATTTCTAATATTCATAGGTTGTTGCTCTTCTAGAAAAGTTCTTCTCGAAGCCTGGCAAGGTCAAATATGGCAACATTCATCTGCTAGCTATCCTAATCAGCGCTCTGTACCGTTATCATCAAGATTTTGTCACGACTGTAATTGATAATCTTCTGGAGCACATCGTCTTGGGTTTAGAACAAAACGATTTCAAGTTCAACCAGCGTCGCCTAGCAGAGGTCAAATATCTCGGAGAGCTTTACAACTATCGCATGGTAGATCACCCAGTTATTTTTGATACCATGTATCGGATCATGACTTTTGGCCACGGTATGAAAAATAAATAACAAGTGATGATCATGGCTAATTTTCCCCGCAGGCGGACCTCCAATACCGGGTCGCATCAATCCCTTCGATATGCCAGATGATTTCTTCCGAATTCGTCTTGTTGCTAACATCCTAGAGACATGCGGTATCTTTTTCAATCGTGGTGCAGCTGGCAAGAAGCTCGACTACTTTTTGTCATTCTTCCAAGTAAGGAATATTCCCCAGGGGGGTATTCGTCAACTGACAAGTTAATAGTACTACATCTACACCAAGGATATGCTCCCCATGGATATCGAGTTCATTGTTCAGGACGTCTTTTCGTTGACACGACCCCAATGGAAACTTGCCTCTAACATTGAGGAAGCGAGCCGAGCTTTCCAGCTTGCTATGGCGCAAGATCAAAAGACTGCCGGCCTCGACAAGGTCGCCGAAGTTGACGATGCTGACAGTGTTGATTCTTCAGATGACGGTGGCGATGATGAAGCCGAAGCTGATGCTGGGCTTGCCGATGGAGAAGAGGCTGATGAAAAGTCTGAATCTAACGATGATATAGATGTAAGGATTTTCTTCCCCGACTGAGATATAAATTACTTACATCAACCCAAGGATCAGAATGATGATACCGCTCAATCGGCAACCGACTCCGAGGAAGAAGCTATCATCGTCACCAGACAGGAGGAGCAGGTCGACCCCGAGGACGAGGCCGACTTCGAGCGTGAGTATGCCAAAATGATGGCTGAGAGTCTAGAATCACGAAAGCACGAGCGCAAGTCAACATTCGATGTGCCACTCCCCATTCGACGCAAGGATCGTGAGACTTTTACCGTGGGTGAAACATGGAATGAGGAGTCTTCAACACCTGTGAATGCTCCCCCAACTGGCACAATGGCATTTTCCCTCCTCACAAAGCGTGGCAATCGCCAACAGGTGAGTTTTACTGTACAGTCTTATTCTAAATAAATTACTAAACCCCAACACAGACACGGACAGTGGCTCTGCCATCAGACTCAACTTTTGCCGTCGCAATGAAGACCCAGCAGGCCGCCGAGCGCGAGGAACAACAGAGAATCAAAAATCTAGTCCTGAACTACGATCTTCGTGACGGAGAAGAACAAGATGGTGATAATGCACAGGTCCCCATACTACCCAACCCTAATATTCACAATGACTCAGGAAACGAAAAAGCTGCCGCAGCAAACTTTGCTAGACCTGATAAGTCAAGCAACAATCGCAGTGGCCAACGAGCCCGAAAGCTCCAATTGAGTGATGTCGACTGGTACGGTTCTAACAATAGTCATTCCGTTTCTGTCAAACAAATCCATTCCCAAAAGCCAGAAAACCGCGGACCTGCTAGTGCGGCGCTTGAATCTCCTACGTCTGCTAGTCTTGCTAGTCGTGCGAATCTTTCCAGCGCTGGACTTGCTAGGTTGTCCAATCGACCCTCTCCAAACAGAGCTCCTCTTGCTTCAGCAGCAACCCAAAAGACTACTTCTCCCGCTGGTAGAGTCACCAAGAAGGCGATGCTTGCTGAGCACGCTTCTCGCGAAGTATCGAGATCCAATCAATGATGGCAGGAAGTAGCTTTTCATGCCATCGGCTAGTCGACTTCAGCGTTGTGCGATATTGTACAATTACATAACATGAGTGCTAATGATTACCCTTCACTTGGGTTAATAGGACTTGATTAGAATTGATATTAATAGTCGTTGACAAGTTCCCCACGGATCTCTTGATGGCGAATTATCACTACTTCTTCTCTACCGATCGATGTCTAACGAGACTTACTCACGAGAGTTATCGCGACTCTGTTGGCCCTCCTCCATTCAAAGGGGTGTCTTGAGAATTACGGACGATCGAAACGAACACGCAGACGGTCGATATCTCTCAGCAAACTCCGTTATTCGATTCCAAACGCGCCCTTCTGTAATCAAGCCCATCGGTGGGTGAGCCGTTGGGGGCTGTGTATATGGATGGATATGAAAACGGGGTTCAGAACTCATGAGGTCAAATATGGCAGGTTGGTAAATGTCACAATTCAGTTCTATGCCTGCCTAGTTGGGGGCGCCAGGAGGACGGGATGTGTGCCAAAGTGCGGTTGGGAGAAAGTTTGCTTTACTTTTTTTTTGTTAGTGCTTCGTACACAAAATTGGGGGGTGGTTGTTGAAGGGGCACAATAGTCACTCTTTTGATCAATTTGCTAATTCACTTCTTTACTTTGACCGTTGGCCATGCGTGCAGTGAGATCTAGCAGGAATTGTGGGTGTTGCACGACTAAATCTCACTTAGTAAGTATACTTTTCACCATTTTCGAAATCATTCGTATTTAGTTATATTTAACATTCGTTGAAACTTTACAATAGGTACCTAGTGCCTTGACGGCTGCTGTTGCATCGTGCCTTCCTTCGAGGTGCTTGGCAAGTGCCTGTTCTTTCCTGTTCATTTTGCGGTTCTGTTTATTTGCCATTCCCTCTGCGAACACAACCATAAACAATAATACCAGTGCCTCCTATCTAGAATTACCTCTTGGAATCCCTCTTATTATAACGCCATGGATCTGCGATCAAGGACTTCGATGGGGAAAGCTCTCTATGAACGTTCGAGCAAAACAGAACCTTTGATAAGCTACCTGGTGCGGTAAAACGCAAATCAAGCCGCTCGACCTCGATTTTCTGGGTACGGGGCATAGATTTGTGCACGTTATCAATTATCTCTTCGAGGCTCGATGTCATGGTATTTGAATGAGAAATGCGGATTTGTTTTGGGTCCAAATACCAGCTTGTTTGCCTTTATCCTAGAAAACATGCTTCGTGGTTAGCAATACGAGGATTTGGGAAGGGTCCCTCGGTCTGTACTCCAGAAGTCTGGTAAATAATTGTTGCTTTCTCCAAGTTACACCCAGAGACCCGCAAGACAATATATCCCTGGAGCACGACTCAATTCGGGAATTTGGAAATATTTCTGCCACTTGTACAATCGGGCGATGATATGGGTGTTGATTGGATGAAGATATCGAGTGTTGCAGAACCATCGACTCACCCCAACATTCAATAAAACAATTGATCGAAGATGTCGTCGGTCAATGCTTCTGAATATGCCTCTGATGTCTCTTCACAGCCCTTCGTACTTGGCACGTCCTTCAAACAAGCAAATCACACACTCTTTCCGGCATCTCTTTGCGTGTAGACTCGACGGTTCGCGCTGTATTGATTTCCTGGTACGAGGGTTTGGGTTCTCAAAACGCACCTTCCATGACCAAAACCCGCCTGCCCTTGTCAACTGAGAATGAGCACACCATGCTCGTATCACTTGGCTCACAGATGGAAGCCCTCCTCACATCTTACATGGAGGCATATGCGACATGCTCGTGGATGAAACTGTCACATTCTTAGTGCTGAGGGAACTCGGTCTCGAAACTTTGGTTAGAAGTGGAACCATCACGAGGAGCTTGCAAGTTACGTACACCGGTGTTTTCAAGGCCCCCGATGTTGTCAAGGTGAGAGGTTGGAAGGGTACAAGTGAGTCGAGGGGAGGTTTGGGGTGAGGGGAGGAGAACGTGGACGAGGGCTTTGGGTTCAGAACGGGTAGGGGGTGTTTTGATCCAGGTAACACGAAGGCCAAATCGAGTTTGTAACGGAAGATTTTGATTTGGTTGGAAGGTGCAAATCAAAACGGAATCTCTCAACCGGAGACAAAGCTGTTTCTTGCTGCACAGGTACCATGGAATGCAACAACGTGTCCGTGGTATACTGTGGATGGCACTTTCTCTTTCTAGGGAAGCTCCAGTCATCCTCCGGCATACAATGGATGGTTCTTGCCTTGAGAGAGACATGTCCCTCCTGCTGCAGATCCCTCATCTCCCTTCTGCTCTTCTATTCTTCTTCCAACACCAAGTTCAATCATAACATTCATTCTCAATACTTCGAGTATCACTACGAGTCGTTCGCCCGGTGCGACATGGCAACCCCTAAAAAACCTCAGCTGTTCGTCCGGGATTCTAATCATATCAGACCAGGGACAGCCATCTACATCCCTACACACCAAACCAATCCCAACCACCTCCTCTTGACAGCTCCCCCACCAGTCCGTCTCCCCGAAAGGCCTATTCCGAGAATCACCCCCCAATCACCTAGCTCTTGAATTTAATTCCAAATAAGCGTTTGTTTCCCATACAAAAAAACAGCGGTGGTCGGGTGGCCCAGTGGTCAACGCAACGTCCGAAATGACCAAAAACTAAGATTGCCATATAATAACATTTAATAAGGAGTACAATGCCAGCACCCTAGTAGGGGCTGGATAGTTGGAACCTTTTTGCTGGTTTTATATATTTTTGGCACATTTTCTTTTTGGGCTTTCGCTTAAGGAAGGGGGTTTCCAAATCACAGAATCACGAACAGAGGTTTATCGCATCAAATGAGTTTAATGAAGTAAATTCGTTGGTTTCGGGTGTCGCATGTAGAGACTGAGCTACATGTTGCGACATTTCGTGAAGTAATTATTGGTGTCTGGCGCCTTCCTCGACCTTTCCAGCAGGCACGGCTCCCATTCCGTACCGATGAGTACCAGCAAAGAAAACACCCCATTCCGACCTCTCATCCTGCTTTCTTGCTTTTCTTTCCTCTACTTCTCAGCTCAATCAAGTCTTGCATTGCATTATCCCGATTAATGCGAAAGAGATATCCCAACTGTTCCAAATGCAGAACCGAGGCCAGCTCAGAAAACCCGCGCGGGTGCCAGCATGCCCAGAAAGAACCCTAAAGCAATCCCATACACTCCCAGTCTGCTACTTGAAAAATTCACAGAACCTCCTCCCGAAGTGCAGCGCACATACTCTGTCCAGACACCGCATAGCCCTCCGACCCCCTCCAAAAAACAATGCAAAAGAACCATCGAGTCCCGAAATCCCTCAAAATCACACCGGCCGAGATCTCAGCAGCCAACGAACCATCCCAGAACCCCGAGGACAAAGAACCCCACAAGAGCGCCGACCTTCTCAACCTTCTTCCTCGCTTCGATCTGCCTCTGCAATCTCTTCTGCGAAAAAGCAACAGTGACTCTCTTCAAATGCTCGTTCTCGACTACTTTGCTGGACTGGGATTCCGGAGAGGGTGAGACTTCCATATGGGTCGGTAGAGTGGTATCAGTTGGCATGTCTTGAAGATACGTGTCGTTGTAATTTGTCTGAGTGCCCATGTCGGATTTTTGGAAGGGTTTGGCGAATATATCGTCTTTTAGAAAGGCTGAGAGGAGGAGTGAGATGATTGCGAGGAAGACGACGGGGAGGAGGGTGGGGTTTTGTGGGATGCGCATGATGGATGGATTTGCTCTCTTCTCCTTGGGTATCGATCTAGGAGGCTCGGGCTAGGTGAACTTGCTGGTCTCTTGAAGGACTTTGTAGATAGCTTCAAGTTAGAGAAGGAAAGGAGGAAGCAAGAAGAGATCGTAACTCCGTGTAAGTAGAACTTCACCCGTGATGCTATGAGAGTTTGATGTTGTTTGTAAAGTGAACGATTATTGGGTTGATGAATTCTGGTTTTTTTAATAAAATGCGAGTCCGGAGCGTTGTGAAAGTGAGGTCGTTGTCAGGAAATCGCTTTGCTGCGGTGTTGATGAAGGGGGGTTTCGCGAGGACTATCAAGGTTTGGGAGCCTTACTAGTTATTATAGGGGTTATGAGGCTAGTGTGACATATGGCCGAAATAGGCTGATAATAAAGAGTTACTGCTGTTGTTTGCTGTGTAATGGTGTTGTTTCTATTGTTTGGGGAATATAGTGTTAGTGACTGCTTATGTCATTCTGTATGCGAGGAAATGGAGCGAAATGACATTCACTGCAGTTATGCTGAACTTCCTCCTGACCTGGACTTCAGTATCAACCAGACTTTGGTTACTGGGATTGTTCAAGTGGCATGTCCTCATGTTTCGAATCCAAATGTAGGATACGGAGAAGTTTCTAGATAGCCCCTGAATAATATGTTATACTTATTGTCTTCTTTTAATCAACATCAAATCAAATATCTTCATCTGAACCAAACTTATACCTTACAATTCTTTCTAGTTTATAAAGGCTCTTACTAAAAGTATTGTATCTCGTCCAACCCGTCCAGAAATGGGTGCATTTGAGTTGAAAAACAAATTGTCAGTGGTCTTGATACAAGTTGAAGCCATCTCGAAAACTCAAATTCGACTCCTTACGTCCCTAATTTTCGAATGCGGTTCCATCAGCTAGCTACTTAAAGAGTACGTGAATTTTTCCAATAAAACATTATAACGGTAATTGACAGTTTTGCCCTCTAATTAATTGTAAATGCCTTGAATACTCTCTATATTAATTGAAAATACCTTAAATACTCTCTAATCTATATACCCTTGTTTTTAGAGGGTATTTCTATTAAAAGTGGGGTATTTCTGTCGTAAAATTAAGGTATTTTTATTCACTTATTAACTTCCTTACTCTTTAAAACTTACTACTAGTAACTTTACTTAATACTAACTTCTCTTTTAACGAATAAGAATATATATAAAGAAATTATAACTTACTATCATTTTAATTATTTAACGCTCTAGAGTAGGTTAACCGCTAATTCCTCTATTAAAATAGTAGTAAAAGCTTTATCTTGTTTACTATTTTATAGTTTATAATAAGGGTTACTTTAAACGCTACTTACGATCCTATTACTTAACCTTTCTCCTTATAGTAGTAGTTGTAGATACTAAGTTATTAGTATTACGTCTGAATTTACTAAAAATTAGATGTAAAATAGATAAAAAAGTAAATTTTAATTAATAGTTATACCCCTGTTTTAACAGAAGTACTCTCTAAATTAATTGAATATATCTTGAATACTCTCTAAACTATATAACCCTCCTTTTTAGAGGGTACTTCTGGGGTATAGCTGTTAGTCAAAATTCACTATTTACTACTTATCTACACCTAATTTCTAGTGAAGTCGTACTTCTATCTTATTCTATTTCTACTCAACTACAATCTCTACTACCCCCTCCGATAGAGGTTGACATCGCGAGTAACGTTTTAAGCCTTGTTGTATATTATTAAAAGAACTTGTAGAATAAGTGTGAAAGGATAAAGCTATTACTAAAATTGTAGTAGAATAGGCTAAGTGGAAAACGTTATATTAAGATGCGATAAATAGGTATAGATTAGAGTATAATCGATAGGTCTCGCAAGGTGCTATACTAATAGAGCTTACGTCTTAGAAAGTAAGTAGGTGTTAGTATAGAGAGTAGGTTGACTTATAATATTTATTGTTTTTAGGTGTATTATATATAATAAGTAGCGAACGAGAAAAATAGTAATACTAACAGTTCTACCCTTGTTTAACAAACCTTTTAATAGTTCTACCCCTGTTTTAACAACGTTATACTACTAGTTTAACAGAAATACCCCTGTTTACGGTTTAGAGGGTATTCGAGGTATTTACTATTAATTAGAGGGTAAAACTGTTAATTGCCGATATTATAATGTAAAAGTGAGTCTCTTAAAACTTCGGTCAACCGACTGTACGATAGCATGAGAGATCCCGAAGTGGTACTCTAACTCTGTTATGGCTTTCTGATATATAATGGAATGATAAGATCTGCGAATACTGGTATGTCTAATACCCTCATTTATCATAACTTCAGCGTAGTTCTTTGGATTTTGTGGAATTGTTGGAACAACGAAAATCGAGGGGATGAGCGTTGCGAGTAAAATTATACCTGTTTGAGGTATATCATGGATTCAAAAAAAGCAATTAGGATAGTTGTTTAAGAATTCCCGAATTGGTTTCTATTTCTCTCCGGTCTATTACGATTCTATTCATCTACTCATTAATATAAATCATAGAGTGTCTCAACGGCCTCCCTAGAACGAGACCGAAAACAAATCACCCACAACGCCCAAGCCGAACCACCTCAAGATCATAAACCAACACCATCCCCCCATATACATTACTCCAACAAATAATCACACCTCTACTACGCAGTCTTCGACTCACCCCCTTCCTCAACAGCACCATCCCCCATAATATCCGTAAACCCATCCGCCTTAGTCTCAAAGACCTTAAACAGCTCCGTATCACCCAGTCCCTGAGCAGCCTTCTCATAAGCAGCATCACTCCTATCACAAAGCATATCCAAGTCCCTCTCACTCAGCAAATCCGCCGCCGTCTTTCCACTCCCCTGAAACACCATTCCATCCTTCAGCAACAGATCCTGGAAATCCTCCATCAAGCCGAGCCCTTCGTTTTTGGAGATGTTGATATTTCCCATATCCTTATACCCACCCTTCTTCACCGCCGCCTTCTCGAGCCTTCTTTTCGCCTGTGCAGATCGGAGAAGACCTTCTTCGACTGTGTCTTTGGTTGCGAGACGGAAGATGACGACTGGGTTCTTTTGTCCGATACGATGTGCGCGATCTTGGGCTTGGAGATCTTGTTGTGGATTCCAGTCGCTGTCGAATAGAATTACTGTATCAGCGCTAGCAAGATTAATACCCTGCCCACCAGCACGAGTAGACAACAGAAAGAGTTTGAAATCCGGGTTCTCATTAAATTCTTTAATTTGTTGACGTCGATCGTCTTGGGCTACTGAACCATCGATTCGACAGACGTTCCAACCTCTTAGGTCCTTTGCGTAGTCTTCGAGGAGATCGATTTGAGTTTTGAATTGCGAGAAGACGAGGACTTTGTGGCCGCGTTGGAAGAGAGTTTTGAGCAGGCGGTCGAGGAGGAGCATTTTCCCGGATGAGGTTACGAGGGTTTCGTCGACTTGGAGGTCGCCAGCCCAGGGGTTGTAGAAGTTGTGAGGGGAATTGCAAGTCAGTCGCAGTTGCATGATGGGGTTACCCAATTTCTTGCCTGCTACTTCCTTTCCTGTGGGGAGCCAGTTAGCTTGGAGTTGACAAAGTCGTGAACGGGAAAAGCTTACGGGCGATATCTGCCATTTCTGCCATCTCCTTTTCCTGGTCGGTAATTTGGACACCTCTGACATTCTTCTTCTCATTTTCCCTATCTGCCAATTCTTGAGCAAGTTTGCTCTCAAACTCACCATCGCTCAATGCATCATCATCGGATGAGTAACTCTCTGTATATGTCTTTCTCCCTCTTGACTTTGTAATCCTGATGCTACCGGCTGGTGTAGATTGTCTGCTCGATTTTGAAGATTTAGCATCGGGAGTCTCAAGAGAGGGTTCTTGTTTTCGCTTCTTTGATGTGGACACTGAACTGGATCTGCTGCTTGGGGTCGATTTCTGCTTCATCATGAACTGGAAAGCATTTTTGGGCTTGGCTGGTACCTGTGCACGAACTCGCAAGGCAAGTGGTTGGTCATCATCACTGCTATCCTCGTCCTTCGGGGCGGCTTTTGGGGTTGTCTTTGCACCTCCCTTCTTCGTGTGTTTTAATTTCGCAGCTTGTGACTTGGTCTTGGCCTCGACGAGTCTTTCAATGATTTTATCCTCCAGAAACTTTCGACTATCGACCTTCTTATCTGCAATGGCATTGTAAAGCTCTGTTTGGTCCTTGGTCATCGGAGCATATAAAATGTACTCTCGCTTCTTTGGTAACATATGTTCCACATCCGCCTTAATTCGACGGAGCAACAATGGTTTCAAGATCACATGTAGCTTTCGTACAAGTTCCGCCTTCTTCTTATCCTGAATGAACTCCTGAGTTCTTTCCTCATCTTGTAAGTCTGAAAAGTCAAACCAACTCTCGAATTGTTCCCAGTAAGCAAAGATATCTGGTAAAATGAAATTTAACAGTGACCATAGCTCTTTGAGATTGTTTTGCAAAGGGGTACCGGTAATGAGAAGTCGAGTCGCGGAACGGAAGGTTTTAAGGATTTTAAAAAGTTTGGCTTCGGAGTTCTTCATGCGATGGCCTTCATCCTACGAAATAGTTAGTTCATGGTTTTGAGAATAAGAGTAAGGCAGGTGTTTACAATAATTATAAACTCCCAATTGATCTTTGACAGGTCCGCCTGGTCCATAAGTACCATCTCGGGACTTGTACAGACTACGGGAAATTTTGTGGTGACTCGACCGTCTTTGAGGTGCTTCATCATGTCATTCTCGAACTTCTTCTTCCGCTCTGGTTTTGTACCATGATATAGAAGCACTGGAACGCTTGGGACCCATTTCTGAAACTCCTCGATCCAATTCGACAACGTACTCAGGGGAGCAACAATAAGATGTGGTCCAAGATAGTTTTCCACCTCCCGCAGATGTGCAATCAGAGAAATGGTCTGTATCGTCTTCCCTAAACCCATTTCATCTGCCAATATCCCAGACATTCCCTGTGTACAGATCTCCAGCATCCAAGTCAGCCCCTCTAGCTGATAGTCCCGCATTGTACCTCCAACCATACATTTTGGCTGCTTCGCCATGACCAGATCCTGCTCTCCAAGCGCAGCGCCATCGAGCGAACTTCCCACACGTCCAAGCACGTTTGTCTTTCCAGTCAAGCGATTGCTGAAAGCCTCACTCTTCTTAAGCAAATCCTCAAGGTTCTGCTCCTTTCTTTTGCGCTCCTCGTCGCTCTCCTGCTGTCTCAGCTTCTTCTTTAACGCCGTGCTCTTCCTCTTCGCAGCCTTGGCCTCGGCCTTCCCCAGATCGATCTTGGCTTGTTTTTCTATTTCGAGAAGTCGCTGGTCTTCTCTTGAGAGGAACTCGACTTCTTCGTCATCGTTGAGATCGGGAGGGGAGGAGGGGGCGGTTGTCGGGGTTCTGGAGAGTGGCGAACCGGAGGAAACATTCGAGTTGGGCGCCATGGTTTAGAGGAGCGCAATCGCAATTTGATGAGATTGGCTGTGAGGGCGGAGATTCAGTTGCGCGCTAGCAATTGACGATGCGACGTGGATTGAGCCTTTGGACTCGAGTCCTGGCCTGTACTTGTACTCTCCGAACAAAAGATACCTTGATGGTGGCGAGGATGCAAACCAGAAGATAAATTCGAGTATGCAGATTAAAACGATAAGACAACAGAGACAGAGAGAATCAAAATTGACAATCAAGAGGAAGACTCTATGCAATCAAGAAAGTCGGGGGAGGGGCAGCAGAATGAGAGATGGCAATGAATTGATCGCGAGAGCGACGCGTAAAGTGTTTTTACGCGATCCCGGACACGAAGTCATGAGGTCAACGGCGCATCCATGCGCATTTGAGTACCTCCGTAAGCAATAAGATATAAAGTCTGGAAGAGATTGTAGCATTGGGAAAAGATAACACATGAGACCATATTGAGAGATTTTCATCTCATTCCAGGTTTCATTAGCAGAATATTTTCCAAAGGCCAGAGGGACAATACAATGATGGCATACAATTTTCAGACGGGAGGTCAAAGAGTGAGAAAACCGGCACCCATTTTGAATCGAGTTATATTCTGATAGAACCATTTTCCAAAATAAATCCAAGAAAAAACGAAACCACCCAAAAGTCTCAAGTTCCAACCGAATTCCTTCATACACGAAAAACAAATTCCATCCGCTCATCCGCACCAAGTCAAGTCTCCTTCTCCATCGCAAATTCTATAAATAGCACCACCCCACCCCCAAGGCGGAAAAAAAGAATTCTCGTAGTGCTCGTCGTACATCAAACACCTCGTATCTGCAAAGTCCAGCCAATCCACAAGATTTGCATAAACACGAAACCAAAATCTTCCTTGGTATTTCTTCCCTTTTCTTTTCTTTTGAAAAAACACTCCTTTTGAAAAAGGTGATCTGGTCTGGTGTGGGTGGCAATTGTAACCTTACTTTTGAATCCGTGCTTCTCGTGCGTGGGTGGTATTTGTTTCTTTCTTTGGTACCGAGTACCCTTTTTGCGTTTCAGGATTATTTGTTCTGGTGTGATACTGTACTGTGCCACTGATGTCAGGATGGCGTGCGTGTTTACCGACTCCTAAGGCTAGACGAGGATTTGTTGCGGAATGTTGGTTGGTTGGTTTGTCTGTGTGGGGGCTAATGTTAGTACGAGTAGGTCGAACTTGGAAAAGGGGAGAGAGGATAAGCGATTTTATCGAAGTCTTTAAATATAAAAACCTATTATTCAACAATCCATAGCCCTCTTACTCACTCACATCGCCCAATAACCAACAGCATGTATGAAAAAATTTAATGACCAACATCTAAAACCCTAAGCTGCAATTCCAAACCTCGCCACACACCAAGAAATCCTCTCGCACCCTCCACCGTATCATATAAAGAAACGTGGTACGTCTAAGCATCAATAAAAAAAAGTTAAAATAAAGGATGACGCACCCAAGAAATGCAAATCACGTAGTGGGTTGCGTTAATATACTCCATATGTATATTTATCTTTGGTTAATATGGATAAATATCAGCTGCCACGTTGTAATTTATATCCCTCGCTCGGATAAGTATACTCGTATTAGTGAGGCATCTCGTGTGAGATTTGAGATGTGAGATGAGGCTGTGCTGCGTTTGGGTGATTGGGAGGATGAATGGGTTTGTGAGATGTGAGGTTGGGGGGATGTTGGATGAGGTAGGTAGGTCTATTAAGAGGATCCCGCTAGATGTGTAATTTTTTTTAATCTATTCTCATTATGCGTGTCCCTCTGCTCTTTGTCTAGTGGTACTTAAAAAAGGACTTGAAATTCAAACGAAGAGAAAATAATAATTGATAAAGATAGAAGCAAACAACTAATTTCTCACATCGACCTTTCTGAGCCTCGCCCAAGAAACTTAGCAGAGCCCTATCTACATTTAATATCAATACGACAAAAACCCGCAAACAATTTCCATACAAGTAACTCACTCACTCCCCCAACATAGAAAAATAAAAATAGACAAGGTAAAAATGAAATAAAAACGTCATCTCGTACATACAGCCTTCTACCCGAACTCAATACCAGTACTTCAAGCGCTACTCCAATCCAATCCAACCCAACCCAACATTCTCACCCAGAACAGACACAAACAACCCCCCCCAAAACAAAAACCAACAAGCGACAAAATTTTTTTAAACTTCTGACATAATCGCAAAACCTAGCCCCCGCCCTGCATCGTTTCCTAGGTACGGTAGTAACGGTTCGGTACTTAGTTAAGTAAGTAAGCACGAAAATCTCACCCGCTTCCTCACTTCCACTTCCACTTCCGCGTGCTTCCGCGTCAGACAAGAGCCGCTCGCCGGTACGGAACTTTCGGCTTTTTTTGGGAGGGGGGAATATGTTTTGAGAGATGTTCAGTCCATACAGGTATGTATATTCGTATAGCTTTGTATCACCCGAGAGTTTTTTTAATGTCAAGGGAAGGGAGGGAGGAAGTGAAGTAGAAGGAGAGAAGGGGGGGGAATGGAGAGAAATTAGATGAGTGAGAGAGTAGATGAGTGAGAGATTAAATAAGCCAAAGAACAAGTCAAAGAATAGCAAGAAAGCGAGTAATACCATTTTTTTTTAACGTCAAAACACCCATCTCGTATAGGTTAAACCAGCCAAATCGAAATTTACGAAAAATCCAGTCGATCACAATCAAACATCACACTCGCTACTCGTATATTCGTAAGCCTCAACCAAAGAAAGAAAAAAGGCTTGAAACACAAAAACACGTACTCGAGTACCGGTGGACTCAGGCATTTCCAAATACGAGTACTTCAAAAGTCCAAGTCGAGGTTCAGGTTGAGGTTTTAGAAACCATGTCGTCGTGACTGGGTGCCATCGGGAGGGGAGTTGTTCGATTTACTAGTATTGTATTTAATGAGGCTCAATTCTCACACTGCGTCTTCGTCGTTCCCTCAGCCCGTCACTTTTCAACCTGAGCCTCGCCAAACCCCCCCCCCCCCCCCAAGAAAAACAAGTACTCAATATTCATCAAACAATCCCTTGAACGATTGCCTCTTATACCTCTTCTCCCTCTCCTCGTCCCATCTCGCCACCGAAACATACATACACATTTCATACTTATAAGCAAATCCCTGCTCCCCCATCCATTGCTCCAAGAAATCAGATAAAGGCTGCTTCATCCATTGCCCAAGAATCTCCACCCATCCATATTCTCCTAGATCAACAACTCCCCTGACGGCCTTGTGGATGCTGTAAAGTGATGAGCAGGTTAAGCCTAGACATGCTGATGTGGCGGGTGAGAGGCGTTTGAAGATTTTGAAGGCCAGCTCCTTTGGGAGGTGGGAGAAGAGCTGGAATGGTGTGTTAGGTGTGTTGGATTTTGGTTGTGGCGTTGTTGTAGTGGTTTTGTTTTGAAGGCTGGAGTTGGCCATATCTCCTTTGAGAATTTCGGAAGGTTGGTGTGTGTCGTGGGCGATGGTTTGAGATGTAGCCGGAGGAGTATTCGTCATGGTAGATGGCGTTGTGAGCATGAGATCATTGTTTGTTGTTTTAAGTGATTTTACTGAAGTGATCTTTTGCTTTTTGGATGCTGGAAGAACCATGTTGGTAGATTGGCAGCTCATTTTGTTGGATTGACACGCGAGGATCGAAGGCTCGTTTGTTATATTTGGTGTTTGGTTTTTTGTGAACTTTACTCTGTGCTTTTCGCGAATGGATACAACGAGTGGGTGCGTAAATCTTAGAGTGAAAGAGATGGTGTTGGTGCTCGTCGAGGCCAAGAATGTATGGTGGTCGCGTGTATGATTGTTTTGGAAATGGTGATATTCGTGACGCCATCCACAGAGTGAAGGGAAACTGGGGATATGAGATCTGAAATCAAGGCGCTAAACGTCTAAAGCAATCGTCGAAAGCGCGCCCTAACAGATATCATGAGCACATGATATTAATATCGTCCCCACCAGGAAGAGTCATCGCGATATATAGATTGTTGCAATACAAAATACCACATTACCAGAGCGACTGGAGATCTTAGGAGTAGTGAGGAACGCCGTCTCGCTTAGTGTGTTCTAGAAAAGGACCGGTGCCTGGAGTGTGCCTGGAGGAATGTGACAAACCTGGACGTGCACGGACTGGTATACCCTGAGAAAAGGAGTAGCTTCAGCCTCTCGACTACTACATGTTACACTGTACACGCCTATACTACCCACCTGACCAACACGCGTATAACCTTTTACTGAACCATTCGACTTTAAAAGGATATTTTATAGCATTAAGGTTCAGCCTATACGAACCACAATAAGATGTCTATACGTAGCTCTCGTTTGTTTATTTAGTAAAGAAGACATTCTATACATGAGACCAGTTTGATAAATATCCTGGAATACTAAAAACTATCAATTCTACTCTAATTGGAGTAACTTATAATCGCACAAGGATAGTTTTCTCAATTAATATTAGAGCCACTCAACAAATCTAGATAGACTTAGACGCTAATAGTCCACTGACGGTCCTAGTGTCAGGAAACTTCTTGGATCATAGCCAAATCTAAGCATTTTCCTTCAAGGTGATATCAAGACTAGAACTACTAACCAGTGCGAACTCGGAGCTTGCGCATACAACTATTTTTGGGTGTAAGAGGGCAATAATTGCTATGTCGTAATTCCAACTTTAGTGGCATTCCCGGGGGACTTAAAAGGGAGGCATACTTCCCTCTCTTCACTGTTCCATCGTCAATCTGCTTCATTACTTTTCATCTCAATATAAATATATTTCTCAACTACCAAATACCAACACCCAAGCTCTCTTCAACCACCATGGACTACCAACCAGACAAGGAAAATGCTACGGGCAACAACGACCAAGGCAGAACTCCCCTGCCGCAACAAAACACGGCAACAGACAACAACCCCCTCATGTTCGTCACGGATGAAGAGCTACTTTCCGAAGTGACAAGGCGGAACGCTACTAGGGATCGAAATTCCCGAAAGGAGAAGAAGGATAAAAGCAACATCCACCAAGGACAAGACAATCCTCGAAGAAGCGCAACTCGAACACGACCGCTTTAACGTGGGGAGACATTTGGACCACGCGATGAGGGACCGGGAAGTGGTGAGATCTCCCTTCCGTCCCTCTCTTCTCCTCACTTGTTCCTTCCTCGTTCTCTCTCTATTCTCTCTTTTCCTTTTCACTTTGCACTTTCCCCTCTCCATTTTAATTTTTTCCAGACTGACTTTTTTGTTCCAGCCCAATCCATCCAAGGTCTTGGGTTCCACGAACTCAGGGGGTTCCATAAATCGTTAGTGGAGCAACAAGAAAGACTCTCGTCACCAGAACTAGGAGCCTCTTACCAAGGGTCAATGACATCTCCCCTTGCCGGTGACACTGCTCCCCTGGGCGATATTGACACCTCCATCGAGGCTGAACGTCCGGCGTCTTCTCATCTACCAAGCTTCAATGTGGTCCAGAGGGAAAGAACACAAGCAGGTCCATCGCTACGCTCCCAGCCTGCTAGAAACATCGTGACAGGAGCTGGCAGAAGCGATGGGCTGCAGACCAGCATCGAGGACGAGGGGGATCGCAGCCCTTCAAGAACATTGTCACCATCGTCGAGCTACCACGACGAAGAGGAACGACGATCGCGGTCATGGTCCAGGACCCCTCTAACTGAGCATGATAGGAATGGTATGGACTTGCAAACCCCAGTGGGAGGACCCAGCAGGATGCTGGTGTCACCACTTCCAGTTTCGACCCTTCCATCTCCGACTGCCAGTGAAAGGAATAGGGTATTGCTGTCTCCAAGCCCTCTTCCAAGCCTCACTCCACCGCCTAGATTCCGTAGAGCACAGGGGAGATCCCAAAGACCACGAGGAGCACGCCCAAGAGATGGTTTGCCGACACTTCGCCCATTGTCGCCAATGGACAATGGAAGGGAATTTGCATTGGCATCTCCAATTCCTCTACCCCCGGCAAGCGTTCACGATAGAATGCACTTGCCAAACCCATCATCTTTGCCACCAACTTCCCCTCCGGCAACCTACGGGATGCACTTGCAACCTTCGTCGCTGCTGAGACCTCTCCCTCCAGCAGGAACTCACCACCCAGGGGGGGATCTTCCACTTCTGGCACCTCTGCCCCCGGCAAACACCCATGATGGGTCGGATCTGCCATTACTCCGGCCACTTCCACCATTCATCGAGTTCGTCCCCATTAATCAATACTCATCTCAAAACCCAGGAGATCCGTCGACTTCTGAAGAAGAGGATATGAATGGGGATGATGACATGTCGGACGAACACCCGTATCCACCACCGGCATCACCATCACCTGTATGGTCTTTCGTGCCAATACCAATGCCAGTGGAAGCTCCCACTCCAACTGAGTCTGACTTGTGGGATTACGATGATTTGTATGAGGAATCTTCTCCGTCGCCCCCAGCGCAGCTTCCACACGAGAATGATTCCATACCCTCGTTGGAAAGTGCGTCGGCCGATCATATGGCTTATGGGCAGCTAGGAGTTCCGTCCCCATAAGGTTATGGTGATCTAAATAGCACATAATCCAACCACCAAACAAGATTATATCCTCCACCCCCAATACTCTACAAACCCCTCTCAATATCGTTGCCTAAGGGTATATCGTTCCGGCGAAGCGTATTGAGAGGGATCTCGTATTGGGGGTGGAGGATAGAATCTTGTTTGGCGGTTGGGTTATGTGCTATTTAGGTATTGAGGGGGATCTTGTATTGGAGGTGGAGGATAGAATCTTGTTTGGCGGTTGGGTTATGTGCTATACAGGCTTTGAGAGGGATCTTGTATTGGGGATGGACGATAGAATCTTGCTTAGTAGTTGGGTTATGTGCTATATGGGTGTTTTATGTCGGGTTTTAGAAGGTTGTGGTGTTGTGGTGTTGTCGGCGTTGGTGTTTCTTTTCCGAGTCACGTTTCGAATATCACGTTTTGGGCGTGAGCTGGTTTGCGCAATTTCTTCTACTCTCTGGTTAATGCTCCCTTATAAATTTATTTAAATGTAATCGCAAGTCCCAGTCAGTCTGGTTCTTAAATATTTCCCTTTGTGATGAATGTACATTTAGCGTCACGTCATCGGGAATCACGCTACGGATCAGTACCTAGGCAACTTCAATTCGACTTCTGAACTCCAACCTTACAAACAATTCACACTTGGAGAAAAAAACAATTCCCTTGCTATTCTGTGTCGGATCGCCGTGATCTACTTCGATGCCTTTCGAGTGGAAGGACTCTGTTATCCTTTCTGAGGTATGAATTCAGCCCGGCGGGAATGAACTTGGTAAAGACTGGCGAGATACTGTTCCTTACCATCAAACGCACATCATACTGACGCTCGATAGTCTTCTGGCGTTCCCTTTCCCAGCTGGCAAAAGTCTAGAACTGCCGTCAGACAATGATCGATCCAATCGAACCCACACGCGCCAACCCAATTCCCAAACACAACAGCCCATCGCCCTATACAATCTGCCATGGATGAGACTTGAACACGGCCCTTTCCATCCCTACAACACAATTAAGTGAACACACTTCTGATGGTCGCGAATGATGGAGAATGGCTATGCTCTAGACTCAAAGACAAGCTCGGGCTGGCTGGATATGCAGCCACGTTTATTCGAGCCAGCGTCGTTGGATTGGTGTCACATTGCGGCCATCCCATTGAACGTCCCGGAGCTTTCATGGCATATCCCGATCGGTAGTCGAAGTACCTGGTCCAAAGCAAGCCCTTTCCTCGTTCAGCCCTATACGAGCAGTCATACAGAACCCCTCACCGATACCCCTCATTTCAAGCCCAAAGCGTCCCATAGCTTCACCGTAAGCTTACAGCTCTAAAACTTTCTTCAAAACTTTGGGTCAAAACTCGTGGAATTTCTCGACAACACGTTGAAAATATTCATTAGCCGGTTTTTTCTGAGCAAAACTGGAATGAACTTGAATTGCTTTGGCAATTTCCATGAGCTGCTACATGAACTCCGCGGAATGTGCCCCTCCTGCCTAGCTTTCTGGGGTAACACTACAATATGACCTCCGTAAGCTGATGATCCATGTCCAACGAATCAATATCGAATAGTGACTACAATTTTCTGCAAGTCGAATCACATTGATTGTCCGGAAAACCCCCCGCTGCGGTGGTCATTGGAAATGCGCGGAAAAGGCACATACAGCAAATAATATCATCCGCCTGGCAAGACATGACAACGGTAAGCCGCATCTCAGCTGAAGCCTTTCTTTTGGCTGCCTCCAAGAAGCACAACACGTGTTGATATCCAATATTGTGGCTCTTCATACTGTCCCTTCTACATGTTACTTTTCTTTGATGTCTATAAATCTCTCCCACTTCTCCTCAATTCTCTTCTCCTTTAGCCAGCTCTCCGGCTTGATTTTAAGCGAAAATTCAATATTCATCAGACATTTTATTGCATTTCCTTCAACCCCCATCTCCTCTTTTCAAAATGTCTTTGAATGCCAAGGACGCACAGGCGAAGAACTTCGTCGCCCCCATAGTCCCTGATGTTTCTAAAGTTCGGGTTGAGATTGAGGAGTTCATTGGCGATAATGAAATGACCAATCTCTACCTTCTTGCCCTCGAGTCTTTGCAGCAAGAGGATGTGAATAAATCTGTGGCTAAAAGGAACGAAGACTGGTGGACATTTTACAGTCTTTCAGGTAAATGAACTCTGGGGATACTGAGAACATCGACCTAAGAGGTTAATAACATTTCTCCAGGAATACACGGGCAACCCGCTGAAAACTGGAATGGAATTCAAGAACCAAATGGAGGCTTAGGGGCTTATTGCACCCACGGCCAGCAGGTTTTCCCCACTTGGCATCGTGTCTATATGAACATGTTTGAGGTAACCATTCCATTCCATCTTGCTGTGTGATTGTGGATCTGACAATTTAAAAGCAAGCTCTCTCCAACAAGATCCAGGAGATTGCGGCTCAATTTACACAAGAGCCGCAAAAATCCCTCTACAAGCAGGCTGCAACTCGATTCCGAATTCCTTTCTGGGACCCGATGTTGCCAAGAAACAAACAAACCGGTTCCACCCTCAATACGAATATCTGGGGCATGCCAAAGATCTTAGCAGCCAAGGATGTCTGGGTTTTACGCCCCAACGCTTCTGATCTGACGTCTATCCCAAACCCTCTCTACTCCCTGAAATTTCAAAACGAGGCACTCAGGGCCAAAGGACGTACTCCAATCAACTGGAGTTCTCGCTGGGGAATCGTAAGTCTACAGCCTTTCTTGCCACACCAGTGAAATTGACTTTTTTATTAGCCACCCGGTGGCAGAGATCATACCGTACGAAATCCAGGTAGAAATGGAGAGACCAGCACTGCAACGTTTGAAGCAGATCTCCGGAGCCAGGTTATCGGCCAAAGTACGAATCTGTGGAAGTTACTCAGTCGGTATACGAATGAAAGCAACCACAACAATGAATTGAGAACATGGTCCTCGTTTGCCACTCACAATGCTACCCCTATCGATCCAACCACTGGCTCACCTGATACTGCTGTTTCCCTCGAATCTTGGCACGACAACATCCATGGGCTCATTGGGACAGGACAGAGCTTCGAGGGTCATATGGGAAACCCATCTATTGCAGCCGTAAGTATGATATCTCAGTATAGTATGTGCTCACTAACAATATCTCTAGTTTGATCCGATATTCTGGCTTCATCACTGGTAGGTTTATTTCGTGCCAGCTAATGTCTCTTCTAACGATTTCTCCAGTAACGTCGATCGCATTCTCGCCATTTATCAGGCACTCTACCCTGACAAGTGGCCAAGAGCTTCCGACGCAACCGCCAATCTCTACCCCTTCCAAAAAGATGCTAACAGCTATTGGAAATCCAACGATGTAAAGGATTGGACGACTCTCGGGTATGCTATTCCCGGCAGCAAGCCACTTAATGCCGGTGGACGAACCGTCCTCGAAACTCACTTGTATGAATATTATAACTGGTAAGTTTGTGGAATTATTGGCAAAGTAATATTGGCTCACACTTGTATCAGGACAACTAGCGGGTCGCTTCCCCCCAAATCAGTATCGGACCATTGGCCAAGAGATCTATCTACATCAATTGCCTTGTACGGAAAGCAAGCCAAACCAATCAACACTCCGATAGTCAAATTCGAAGCACTCGAAACCTCTCAACTTATGGTTCGAAGCCTTGCTGTACAGACACCAGAAGCAATGTCAATCACCGTGGATGACGTCCCAAAAACCATCACCATTAAAAACGCGAGCTCGGATACCGCCGCCAATCCACCTGAGACGGTCAAGGACAAGAGTGTACTCACATGGAATGCTCGTATCCGGGTGAAGAAGTAAGTCGTCTCTCCCCACAGCTTGCGCATCATACTAACCGGGCTTCTCTTCCAGATTCGCATACAACGGCTCCTTCAACATCCACATCTTCATCGGTGAAATCATCGCCGAAGACGCCTTCCGATTCCTCACCAAGAAAAACGAAGTAGGCTTCTCCTCTGTCTTCGCGACCTCCCAGGACGCACCTTGCGCAAACTGTCTCAAGCAGCGCGAAGACAACATGATTTACGAAGACGTCATCCCCATCTCGCACTCGCTGAAATCCTACTTGAAATCCAACGATGTGCCTCCGGCCGAGGGACCTCCGATTGAACTACGCGTCTTGGATAACTTTGAGCCGGACAACGTCATCCCGCTTTTGAAGAAATACTTGGATTGGCGACTCACTGATACAGCGGGGAATTTGTTGGGGGACAGACAGCAGTTGATTGATAGTGGGCTTGAGGTTGCGGTTAGTGTGAGGAAGTATGATCTTCCTACTGCGGAGTTTCCGTTGGGTGTTTATCACCCGGCTACTTCGTATCAGGAAATTACCAAGGATAAGGTTGGAGGCTTTGGGTTTGTTGAGAGGGAGTTGTGAGGGTTTTCTTGGAATCGTCGCTTAGTTTGGGGGTCTGTCACTAGGTGGATTTGAAGGAAAGGGAAAACATGCATGGATGTATTACGAGTCTCATTAGAATCTTTTAGCTTTCATCTCCTATACCTATTTCCTTTAGCAACAGAATCAATTCATGCGAGCTGTTTATGAATTCCAAATATGACAATATCTGTCTGGGATTACGGGGTTCTTCAGCAACAAGTGTGTCAACGTCACCTCTAAAAGTTTCGCCTCAAGAATTTCTCCCTATAGAAAAGTCGCTGCTTACTCTCCAAACAACGTTTAATGTCCTCAGTACAGCTCAGATGAAGCCTCAATAGAACAAGAGGGTGTCCGAGGGGTATCCCGCTATCACTACTTGCTATCTCGCACCACTCAATAATCATTCAAAACCAGAAGACTTCGATGGATGCTCAGAATGGGTGGCGGAACGAGCTGCGAAGATAGCTGGAATTTTACAACACGTGGAAGGAAAGCAAGTGGCCATTGGTGTAGGACTCGGATGACAGTAGTTACCAGCAAGCCAAGAGACTACAACGAGCCATGTGAATTGAAATGTAGCTACAATCCTAGAATTTTTCTCTAACGAAAATCCTAATTCTCAATTCCGAAAACAAGAATAACCTCCTATTGTAATCGTTTCCACCTTCTCATTTCGTGCAGGTCTAACATCACCGAGGGCTTCAGCCAAGGGATTCCAAGCTTCTTCTGTGAGATCAAATTCCTTCGTCATGTCTAAATGAACCATCAGTATCCCTACAAATTCTTTGGGAAAGAGACGTACCTTCAACCACCATGTCTTCTAGCTTCATAACCAAACCACGAGCTTTTTCGGCTACAGGCTTCTCTTGATATTTCCCAAAGGGGTTCAACTCCGTACTTGGCATCTTGTGAGGGTGTTCGATGTGTGTCTCTTTACCTGTAAGTTTTTGAAGGGAAAGTAACTCGATTTCTCGGATAGGGTGTTTCGTTGTTGATACATGTGGTGGAAGTTCCAGGTATGGAGTTTTATTATTAGGAATTAAAAGAGGGATTAAATTTTCGCCCATGATTGTTCGTTTTTTTGTTGTGCTGAGGGAGCGGGAAACCCTGTGAAGTACCGGGGTGGTAAACATGGTGTTTGGCTTGTGTTGTTTTGGTGTTTAGGTTGTGTTTAAGAGCATCGAGTGTGAGGTCGGTAATAGGGGAATGAAATGAGTGAGAGAGACGCTATGTTTGCTCCTCGGTCTGTTGAGAGTTTTAAAGAATGCAGAAGATATGGAAGGGGGAAATATATTTAAGGGGGGAACTAGCGACATGTTTCTGGTACTTGAGGTTTGTTTTGAGTCAGATATTTGCGTTTGTTTGGCGAATGAACATGTTGTTTCACCTGCTGCTTCTGCGTTTTGTGGATTCTACCCCAAAACAAAGCCTTAGTGAGTCAAAATGGAGTTGGCTAGGCAAACAACTTATTACAGTTTTTCTCTCGTGAGAGCAAGTCAGTTTCCAACCTTTCAAGACATCAGACTGAGATAAATTGTACGGAGAATTTTCTAGCTTGCTTAACTTGGACTTGAACCCACGTTTGATCTTGACGGAAGTTCCAGAAGTAAACAATGTGAGCATTTTGAAGATCAAGGGCCTCCAGCGTTCATGGAAAGGGAACTTAGGTGTCCTTCGGATTTGAGCATTGATTGCAAGGGGAAGTTCACTGTGGAAAAAATCATTTCTGTCAAATACTATTGAATAATGGCTACCAATTCAAATTACTGAAGCTTACTCACAACAACTCCGATTCAACCCTCGCTGCTATTTAGAGCCAAGTGACTACTTTTCCTCCTTAAATTATGATACCTAACTCTTATGTCAGTATACAGGCAGCGGGGAAACGAAATTTTTATTAAATCAGCACAACTCGATTTTCTCATACGAATTGAAGCAACCAAATTAGATAAAATATGGAAATTTGAGAAAGGCAATAGACCATAGAGCTGGGTCACAGCAACTCAACCGGCAATTAATATTCAGACCTGAAGGTGACGATCTCCATGATGAATATGAGAAGTCAGAAGTCAGAAGTCAGAAGTCAATATATTTTATAGGCAGGAGAGAGGCTAGAAAAGGAGCCACATACAATGTCCATCGTAATATTCATCACAAGACATGTCGTTTCGTGGAAATTGGCTGTGAAAATATTACGTCCACGACGACTCTCTCACCCAACTTGCAACTTGATAGTCAGCCACGCCAGCTTTATCTACTGTATTTTTAGCATTATTTCTGTCTGTTTTATAGCAACACTGCTGAGCTGCCGTCTCTTTGGTTACTTCGAAATGCGATCTCCCGCCTCTACTTTGAGGCTCCCTATTCATATCAAAGCGCAGTTTTGGCCATTACAATTGCAATCTACTCTTACCTTACTCTTTTTTCTACAACACGGCTACATTAGGATAGAATGTACTGGATTACGCCATAAATCAACGAAAGCCCTCGAGAATTGGGGCCCAGAGCTGACTCAAGATACCTGAAATAATCACTAGATTCTCCCTCCCCTTTTGAGGGTTGAATAGCAAATCTCCATGAGAAGCTAGTTGATTGCTCTCACTGAAATTCCAAGCATTGAGTGAGCTACTCACTTTGCCACTGGTTGCCGTCAACCATGACAGGGCTGGCAAGTTTATTCACGCATTTACACCCCAAAGCAAGGGTTTCTATGATTGGACAGAAGTGGTTCGATCTAAGTTACTCTCAAGGTTTCATTCACTTCAAATTTCAGGAAACTTTTCCCGATAACCGAGTTAGTTCGCTACAAATTGTCTGATTCCATCTCGCTTATTTGCCTACCAGGCCATGTGCCTTAAGAGCTATTAAGCGACTCCATTGTATTAGCTATACAAGCGAGGTGTCACACAATCAAGCTTAATAGAAACTTTTGCCCTCCCTCTTTCCTCTTGTCATTTTGTGTCGTTCAACAACTACAAATTTACATCTTTCCGCTTTTGTAAATCCACGCCTATTGAGTACATCCTTCTGATAGTATCCAGATCTTCTTTTCTTTCTGACACAGAAACTACACTTTTATCTTGAAACATCAAGATTGCTATTATGGAGTACTCAGATAGTGTTGAATGTACGTCTCAGGCTCATCCGCTTCAGCTCTTTCATTCCACCTTTTCTTGATCACAACGCGAGGGTCCGTATGCTAAAGAGCAATAGCGTCAACGTCACATTATTCCCTCTGGACCGAGTCTTTCAAATATTCCGAGGATCTTGTGGATCACAAGAGAATATTCCTCCAAACCAATCATCCAAACTCCAAGCCACGGGGCAAGGCGGGCGATCTCGCAACCAGCCATCCAACTACGACCATATCTCCACTTGCAATCAGTAAGGAACTTCAATATGAAATGGGCTACGGTGATTTTTGTTTCGGTGGAAGAATCATAGATCGACAACCCGAGCATAACGTCTCCCTCGAGAGCCTCTCCGAATACGCACCCCAGGCTGGTTGTTCACCAGAGCAGTAAGTCTCCACTAAACTTCACTCGGACCCCTCTCTTAACTCGAGAGGAAACTTCCCGGTCCATCTGGAGGAACAAAGACCCCTCTATCTCTCAGACAATGGAATCGATGGTTTCCCACAAGACTTCAAAACCTACTACTCGGCCAAGGAATACCGGGCCAAAACAGACCCCGAAAACTACAAGACCACAAGAGAAGATCATCTCTATCTCTGCGGTAAAGTCTTACGTTGGCATACCCTAACAGAAGCAGAGAGGGCATACGAGGTCTACAAATACGAAACAAAGAGAAAGCATTATCTTCTCCAATATTGGCCGCACCCTTTCCGGAATTCATATAACATCACTGCCTCACCAATTCTCAAAGACCATGGAAAGGAAGTTAAGATGGCAGATGGAGAGGTGCAAGTCGATGTTTGGTTTCGTGAGTGGCTTCGCACGGCAAGTTATGTGTCGAGACAGTTTCGGAAGGAGTTAGGTGATGCTCTTTGGACACGGAGTGAGATTACAACTACGGGATACACGAATGACTTTGGCATGTATGTAATAGAGATTTTCTCCTACTCCCCTTTTCCTTTACCCTGAAACATTATTCTGAATAACCCGAGAGGCTTTTTTTGGGCAAGTACTGACTGACTTCATCACCTAGGGGGGATATTGTTCCGATTTTGGCCTCGAGACCTGCAATTTTGAAAGGTATCAAGGAATTGAGATTGTTTCTTGATTACGAGGATTACCATGGCACTACGATTCCTCTTCGAGATCTTCTGCAGCTGACCTCTTTTCTGGGACAAAACCTCCACTTGGAGATTTTGCATTTGGAGTTCACTGTTCAAGAATGCGACACGGAGGATTTGGTTGCATTTGAGGGTCCCTTCGAGAATTTGAAGGGTTTGAGAGAGGTGGTTGTGACCAAGAAGATGGATGCTATCTTTCATGTCCTCCCCGATGATGAGGACTTGGAGGTGGATGTAGAAGAAATGATGGAGGAAAAGTATTTGAGAAAGGTTAGGAAGATGATCATGCCCCGAAGTTTGTGTCCGAAGGCACCAACCACCGAGAAAGAAATATATTTAGAGGACAGAAAGGCAGCAGTTGTTAGTATGAAGAGGTATGTACTTCTTTAATC